>MCJB01041290.1:42335-73433 GCA_002018475.1 Nicotiana obtusifolia | reverse complement strand
TGTCAATGCCATCTATGAACAAGACAAGAAAAGGCGTTGGTTAGCCTTGGAGAAGATCCAAGCGTCCATAAATCTTGCTATGGACGAATCTTATGTTGAAGATGTATATTTGTGTTTATGTTGTATTATTATGTAATTATTAAAGACATTAATATTTGTTTGGTCCTGCGTGACTATTCTTTAAATTAGCCAAATTGTGGCCTTTTTGTTAATTAGTTGTTTCCTAGTTGATTTAGGTTAAGTAGTTATTCTTTTCCTAGTTGATTTAGGTAAAGGCTCATTCTATATAAGCCTAAACACTTCATTATTTTGAAACCTTTTGACATTATTATCAATCAAAAACCGGCAGCACATTGCTCCCAAAATCGTGTGAATTAACTTGTCCAATTTTGGTGTGATTCAAAATTGAACTTGTTCCTTTGTTTGATCGAACAGTTTGCAAGATCATTGTTGTCTTGAGGGTTGTTCGTATAGTATAGGTACTCCGTGACTTCATCAAGAAGGTAAGTAGACTAGTTCCTACTTGTTGTCTTGATAGTTCATTGAGCGTCTTACTTCTATCTTTTGTTTTCTTGTTTCCGCTTTTTATATTGCATCAGTCTGTGAATACAATGCAAGCTTTTGAAAGGCTCATCACACTCCACAAAAAACATCACTTTGATTTCATTGGCATTCTAGAACCAATGCAACAAGCAAGAAAAATGGAGAGATACAGAAGGAAGATTAGCCTATTTCTAGCTGTGGTCAATGTTTCCAATAAAATCTGGGCATTTATAGAAGACACATATGAAGTCACAGTACTATATGACACGGCACAACAGCTAATTCTGAGGCTACTTCACACAGAAACTCAAGTGGAATTCATCCTCACACTAGTATATGCTAAGTGTACCCAAATTGAGAGAATAGAATTGTGGGAAGGATTCATTATATGACATTGCACAGGACATGACAGTTCCATGGCTGGTAGGGGGTGATTTCAATTCATTTGGGATGAAGAAGAGAAATTTGGAGGCCTCCCAGTGCCAATCAATGAAGTAGATGACTTCAGACACTGCATCAATACTTGCAACTTAACTGATCTTGGTTTCAAAGGCAGCATTTTCACATGGCGGAGTGGCAGAGCAGAGGAAAACTGCATCTTCAAAAGATCAGATAGATGCCTTGCCTACACAGAATTCCAGCAAACTTTCCCAAGGCTAGAAGTCACTCACCTGTCCAAGATAGGCTCAGATCACAGCCCTCTCCTGTTAAAGTGTGATATGAAAGCAATACTAATCAAGAAGCCATTCAAATTTCTCAACTTTTGGACCAAGCACGAATCATTCAACTCAGTAGCGAGAGAAAACTAGCAAGCAGACTTTTATGGTGACCCTTTCATCCTCTTCAATCACAAGCTCAAAAAGCTCAAAAAGCTGAAAAAAGCTCTGTCACTGTGGAGCAAAGCAACTTTTGGAGACATATTCCAAAACATTGCAAGCATGGAAGAGGTGGTTCGTGTTCATGAAAAGCAATTTGAGGAAAGACCAACACAACAAAACAGAGAAAGACTACAAAAGGTCCAAGCTCTGCTAATCAGGCACCTAGCAATAGAGGAAGAGTTCTGGAGACAAAAAGCAGGCATGGCATGGTTCAAGGATAGAGACAGAAACACCAAATTCTTCCATGCCCAAGTAAATGGTAGAAGAAAAAAGCTCCAACTAAGGAGAATCCAAAACAACACAGGCAGCTGGATTGAGGAACATGAACAAATTGCAACTGGAGCTGTCAATTTTTATACAGAACAATTCACAGAGACTGCAACACCAACCAACTTCAGCATACTTGATAACATCCCTCAATTGATAAGCATGGAGCAAAACTCAAAACTGATCAGGCAGCCCACAAAAGAAGAAACCAAGCAAGTTGTCTTCAGTCTAAATGGCAACAGTGCAGTGGGACCAGATGGCTTCACAGGTACCCAAACATGCAGGGACATAATAGGAGAAGACATACACAATATGGCCCTGGCATTCTTCTTAGGGAAACAACTACCAAAATGTGTTACACACACAAATGGTACTGCTACCCAAAAAGAAGGAAGTGACAACATTCTCAGACATGAGGCCCATTAGCTTAAGCAATTTTGTCAACAAAATCTTTTCAAGAATCATTCATGAAAGAATGGTGGAGCTGCTGCCTAACCTGATCTCCCAAGAACAAGCTGGCTTTGTTAAAGGCAAAACCATTGCTGAAATGTTCTCCTAACTCAAGAAATCATCACAGACATCAGACTCAGAACAAAAGTGGGCCAAATGTGGTAATCAAGCTTGACATGACAAAAGCTCTTGACAGACTATCTAGGCTATTCTTGACAAACACTTTGAGAAAAATGGGGTTCTGTGAGACCTTTATTGGCATGGTCTTTGGAATCATTGGCAACAACTAGTACTCGGTTCTCATAAATGGTCGACCACATGGTTTCTTCAAATCATCAAGAGGAGTCAAGCAAGGAGATCCACTATCACCTGCACTATTTATTCTTGTTGCTGAAGTCCTCTCAAGAGGTCTAAATGCCCTGCACCTAAACCTATACTTCTGTGGCTATGGACTGCCCAAGTGGAGCCCAAAGATAAACCACCTAGCATATGCAGATGACACCATCATCTTCTCTTCATCTGATGCCACCTCCATACAACTGATCATGGAAACTTTAACTGCATATGGGACAGCATCAGTGCAGAGGATCAACAAAAGTAAATCTGCAGTGTATCTGTATCATTCAGCCAACCTTGAGGTGGTTACAAAAGTGGAAAGCATCACAGGTATAAAAAAGTAGGAATTCCCCTTCACATACCTAGGATGCCCCATTTTCTACTCCAGAAAGAAGATGTCACTCTATCAAGAACTCATCAACAAGGTCCTAAACAAACTGCAATCCTGGAAAGAAAAGCTATTCTCAGTAGGAGGCAGGGCAGTACTGATCTCACATGTCCTCCAGAGCATGCGTATATACCTTCTCTCTGCTGTCAACCCCCCCAAAAATGTCATCAATAAGCTACACAAGCTCTTTGCACAATTCTTCTGGAGCAACATTGTAGGAGGTAAGAGCAGGCACTGGGCTTCCTGGAACACACTATGTATGCCATGTGATGAAGGTGGAGCAGAGCTTTAAATCCTTGCATGATGTGTCTAAAGCCTTTTTCTGCAAGCTGTGGTGGATCTTGAGAACTAAGCCAAGTCTCTGGAGTGCATTCATGAGCCAAAAATACTGCAGGAAGTTAAATGCAGTCATAGTTCCATGGAAAAAGGGATCACACATATGGAGGAAAATGCTAGAATGCATAGACATCATTGAGCACCAAATCATTTGGCACCCAAAAATGGGTTCCTCACTTTTTTGGTTTGATAACTAGATAGGATTGGGAGCACTGTAATTCATTATGCCAAATGACTTTGCAATTGATGAAACCATACATAATGTGTATGATGTACTGCAGGATGATGGACACTGGAATCTGGGAAAAATTTCAGAAATCCTGCCCCAAGAATTTGCACTGCACATAGCATAAAATGTTAAGCCACCAAATAAGGAAAACAACGTAGATGTGTCATATTGGATGCTGGAGCCTCAAGGTCATTTCAGTGCCAAAACTGCTTGGGAGTATCTCAGAAAGAAGGATGAACCCAAAAGAGCATTCAAAATGATTTGGGTGCAAGGGCTACCATTTAAGATTGCATTCTTCATGTGGAAGGTATGGAAGGCTAAATTGCCTTTAGATGACTTCATGAAGAGACTGGGATATCAAATGCCATCAAAATGTTGGTGCTGCACAGAACCAAAGGAAGAAACCATGGTGCACCTCTTCTACACATCCAACATTGCAACCAAAGTGTGGCAATACTTCCTCTCAAGAGCAGGAATAAAATGGCAGGGCTTATCCTTTCACCAAGCAATAATCAAATACTGGACAGCACAAGCAATTCCCAGGCTTAAACCAGTGCTACAAGCTATCCCATCCTGCATTGTATGGGAACTCTGGAAAAGAAGAAACAACTGTAAATATGGAGAACAAGTTATTGCCAGCAGAGTCATCTATCAGATCTCCACAACACTACAGGCACTGGTCCAAACTAGAAAGCCAGGAATCAAGGCTCCTCACAAATGGCAGGACCTTCTGCACATGATGGAAAACTACACTCCAAGACTAAAATACAATATAGTAATCTGGGAATTCCCAATGGCAGGATGGATTAAGGTCAATACCGATGGAGCATCCAAAGGGAATCCAGGAAGGAGCTCAATAGGTTTCTGTGTGAGAGATGAAGTAGGGGAGGTCATATATGCACTTGGCAAAGAAACACCAAAAGGAACAAACACAACAGCAGAAGCAACAGCCATAGTAGAGGCACTAAGATTCTGCAGATCACAAAACTATTCTCACATCTGGTTGCAAACAGATTCAATGCTGCTGAACAACACAATCAATGGAATATGGAAACCACCTTAGTGCATAACTGAGCAGGTAGAGGAGGTGCTGCAAATGAAAGAAGCTCTCACACTCAAGGTGACACGCATATACAGGGAAGGAAACAAGCTAGCTGATCACCTAGCAAACTATGCACTTGAAATTGGGAGAATTGAATGTCATAATTTGTGGCAGCTAGATTCACAAGATCAAAAGATACTAAATGAAGATAAACTCCAATGTCCATACATAAGAGTAAAGGTAGCAAAGTAGCAAAGGAAAACACAGGACAGTGGCCACTGCAAAGAAACAATAACCTAGAATCAAATAATGTTCTAATAACATGCTTTTCATTTCTGCAGGCACAAGAGAGGAACAAAGCAATGGCATCAACAAAAAGCACAAAGGGGATCAGAGGAGACTGGGACAGAGATTTTACACTAATAGGCTGCTTTCTATTGCAGGAAACACTGGCCAACTTTTCTTGGTTCAGAAGAACCCCCACACCATCACACAAGGGGCATATCACACAAGCATCCAGGAAGCACCCCAAACACTCAACTCTGCCCCCACATGGCCATAGCAGGAACACAGCAGCAGAAAAGACTCCCTCAAAGACAACACTCCTGGGGCCAGGTCACACAAGGCAGCATCAACAACATAGGCCAATATCTATCATGATGCACTACAGGAACCAGTCTACCACTTTAGAAGCCATGAGCAGCATTCCTATTACTACTGTGGCATTTTGTCTGAACAACAAGCAGCCTTTACAATATCAGCAACACTTCAAGCTAACAAGCCACCTCAAATTGAAAGAACACAGAGGATCATCTCAACAATATCACTGCCAGCAACAGAAAAATCTCAAAAACAAATACCTCACCTCTCACATGCAACAAACAGGACAAACTTAGAAAACACACCAACACCAGCAGCAGCAAGACACCAATGAACTCAACAACTGCCACATCACAGCAGAAAACTTGACATGGTCCAAGTTATTACTGCAATTGCAAGGTGTGGTATCAGCACCAATGGTGCTCAATCTCTTGCAATTACAACAATCACCATGGACCGTCTCTGTCACAACACACTACTGGACCTCAAAAAACATCTCAATACACAAGAACATCAATGAGAACAATCTAAGCCAGCAGCATCCACATGTCACAGAGGTACAGCCAAGAGACAATCCACAAAAGCAACATCCTAAATCCAACTTAAAGGACCACACAATCATAAAGCAGCAAAAAAGCAGCAACACAAGCAAAAACTTCTCCACTGAACTCAGCATCTACTTCATCACTGCAAATTGCTTGACATGGTCCAGATCATTGCTGCAGTTGCAAGGTGTGGTATTAGCACCTCTGGTGCTCAATCTCTTGCCTCTACAGCAATCATTTTGGACCCCTAGCCACACTACAACACTGGACGCTAGACTTCAATCAGCAACACAACAGCAACATGCCAAGCCAGCACACATCACAGGATATAAAAGAAACAACAAACCACTACCAGAAGCACCAGTCACACAGAAACAACAGAAAAACAATCAGTAATCTCAAGGTAGAAACAGCAAAAAACAACAACTCCCAAAGGAACACCAACCCAAGCAGACTCCTCAAAAGAAAACACAGGAAACACACATACACTCCACTACAGCAGCTCCAGCAAACAATCAACAGAAGTACTCAACTTCTTGATCATCCACCAGCAAAATAGACCTTTTCTCCAATTTGAATAGCCATCTTCAACTTGCCTTTTCCTTTCAAAGAAAAAGCAAAATTGAAGACAGCTCGCACTCTTTTGCTACTCCTTTGAGAATTCTAAAAATCACTTTTGAACACCAGATGTACATACAAGGGATCACACCCCTGAATCAAATATTAGAAGCAGAAACATATGTACTTTTTTGTAAAGTTGACCTAGATCAATCACACTATGTTTTTGTAAATGCGATTGTCTATCAATATAAAATAGACAATCGCCACATCACCATAGGTCTAACAATCCACCACATCTTAGGCATATTTAGTTATCACTTTTGGATAACTAAGTGTACATTTACTCTCTCATTGGAGGTAAGGTTTATGTCCCCCTCCACTTTTGTACTTTGATCCTATTAATAAAACTTATATTTAACCAACAAAAAAAAGTATCATCTTTAAGTGAAAAGGGGAATCCCCTTAAGTACACTGCATCTTGTGACACCCCATTGTATTGAAAGGTGCTCATAATCTCCTCGAAGTCGATTAGATGAGTGTTTGGATTTTCGTTTCGTCTCCCTCTGAAGACACAACAATTCTGAAGGGTTTGAAGCAACCGTTGCTTCAACTCAAAATTGTTTGCTACAGTTGGAGGTGGTCTAACGCTGGATAATCCTTGATTATAGACCGATCTAGCATAATGTCCAAGTGGTCTCCCAGGTAAGGGTTGATGTTGATTAAGTCTGAGACCCCTCTCTTCTTCATAGATGTTTTGCGCATCTCTAATAGCTGCTTACTCAGCATGCCGTGTAACTTGTTCTCTTCATTGGGCTGCTTCTTTCGCAGCCAAATCGACATTATCTTCACCTTTTCCAGCCATAAGTTCATTGGTTGAGGATTGCCCAACCTGTTCTGTTTCTCGGTGAGATTTCTTTCCTTCTTCAGTTGTCGCAATTATTTTTCAATTTCTGGCTCATATGGTGCACTTCCTTCGCAGAAGTTCTAGTCGTGCACCACTCTGAACTTGTAACCTGCGCACAGTCAAAGAACACCAAACGTAAAAAGGGAAAAGATAAAATAAAATAAAAAGAAACTTTTTTGAATTAACACTACAAACTATTTCAAACACTATTGATTGTCAATCCCCGGCAACGTCGCCAAAATTTGACGAGCTTGAAACACACACTTAAAATATGCTCGCTAGTCAAATATAGTATAATATAATATCGTATCCACAGGGATTCAATTTAAACATTATTCTTGTAGTTCTAGCTTGATCGCTATCCAAGATGATCAACAATTGAGATGTATATGATTTCTAACTAAAATTAACTAAGAGTCTAAAATTATTGACTAATGACAATCAACGCAAGGAACAAGCAAGAAAGTTATCAGTGGGAGAAAGTAAGGGTTGATAGGACAGGTGTAAGATAATAGTTTGGGATCTAACTCTAGATAATTCACTTCTAATGTTCAAGTGAGTCTTTCGAATTCACTCAATTATTAGTTCAAACGTTCAACTAAAACTCCTCACTCGATTAAGTCCTAACCTCACGAGATGAAGCAATTTAAGCACGTGAAGATATGTAAGAATGTATAGTGGATTGGTCGTTAGGAAAACCTCTTTCGATTATTCTCCTAACTAGGTTTACTCAATGATTCAACTAGCCTCTTTCGATTACTAAAGAAGAATTAATAAACTCAACCAACAATGTAATGCAAAGATATCACAAGTTATGCCTCTCTCGATTACAAGAACAAATGAATCTAGATGCAACAATTAAATCATCCAAAAATGCTTCAATACATAAAACTAGAGTTATAATCCACAAACAATCATCAAAACACCAAATTCATCAAATCCTAAAGAGAACTACTCCATAGATATGGAGCAATTCATCACAAATAAGTTTAAAATAAAGGAAAACATAAATTCATTCCGAACTCGGGTCTTGAGTGAGGAAGGAATGATGAAATCCTTGTGCTCGTGTTTTTCCAAATCCTCCTTAGCCCCCTTAGGTTGAATATGTGTCAAAAGTCCAGAAAATAACGTTGTTCCATGTATTTACACCAAGTATTGTCGGGCCTAGACGAAAATACCTTTTCCTAGTCGAATTAGGACATTTACTCGGTAAAAATTGCACAGGCTCGCTGCATAGGGCGACGCGCCATGCGGGGCATTAGTGGGGAAATCCAGAGAGCTCAATTTCTGTCAGACAGCCAAAAATACACTGTTGCCTCACACTATGCGCCGCACAGTGCATCACATTAGTGCAAATTTCTTAGAGTAAGGATTTTGCTTGCATTTTGACATCCAGACTTGGTCCTCAACCCCCAAACACAATCCCGACTTAATCCCTTGGGCTTTTACTCAGAATTCAAAGCTCCCAATAGCTCGAATTCATTCCATAACATCTACATAGCTCGGAATCACTCCTACAAGGCATAAAACACAAAATAAGTGCAAAACACTATCAATTAATGCTCAAACATGAATAAAGTGCAGTGAGTTAGAGTGCAATAAGCGACTAAAACACGAGATTATAGACTACCATCACTTCCGAAGACAACAGTAAGAACAGTTCTAGGCATGAAATATAGTTATATTATTCAGCTTGATAGTAAAATGCAGCGTGCGTTTTGCTAGAGATTTTGTGTCTACAATGGTTGTTGAAGCTCCTATTTATAGTTATACCTTGAGAACAAGATCCTAGGTTCAAAACCCTCTTAAGATGACAATAATGAGGCCATTGATAAATGTGTAACTATCACGACCCCAATTTCCCTCCGTAGGATGTCGTGATGGCAACTAGTCTCTGCAACTAGTTAAGCCTAACACTTACTGATTTAATAATAGATTTTAACCAAATAACCATTAAGCATGATACAGAAATTTCTATAATAAGCCAACAATCCAAGGTAAATACATAACATCCCAAAACCGGTTGTACAAGTCATAAGCTCTACTGAGTTCACTAGGAAATTTCTAAGTACAACTATTCCAGAATAGAAATAAACTGTACAAAATAACTTCAGAAGGTGACTCTGAGGCCTGCGAACGCGACGGCAGGTATACCTTAAGTCGCCACAACAATGCTCTATCAGCTAGCTAATGATTAACAAACTTCGAAGTACCTGGATCTGCACAAAAATTTGCAAAAAGCATAGCATGAGTACACCACGGCGGTACCTAGTAAGTATCAAGACTAACCTCGGTGGAGTAGTGACGAGGGATAGTCAAGACATCTACTAGACTTAATAACTTGTACAAGCATGAATATGAAACTAACAAGGAACAATATCAATATGAAGCTAAGCATGGTAAAAGAACAAAACAATATTCGCAATTGAACTAAAAACAACAATTAGGAACAGGGAACAAACAGATAATAACACCCTAGAGTAAGCTGAACGCAGTTTAAGTCCGGTGAAGCCAAGTGAAGGAAAACAAGTAACAACTCAATAAGAACAACCCCTTTTACACAAGACTTTTTCAATAATTTCCCCGAGGTACCACACCTCATAATCACTTGGCATCTTGTGCCCACATTACCAATCACAACCGCACGAACAACTCACGTGCCAATACCATTAATACCTCATATCTGCACGGACAACTCATGTGCTAAGGGAGTGACAATATCCGCACGGACAACTCACGTGCTAGCAATAACAATAATTCATAACCGCATAGACAACTCACGTGCCAATAGTACAACTCTCACACAAAAGGCAAGCAAACGAGAATACATGTAAATGATCAATAAACATCAAGATTCATGTTCTTAAGCCGATATGAATGTTTAATTACGTGTATGGTTGTGCAAGTGTTCTATCACAACTCTCGTCAACAATAAAGTAAATGCCCGCCTTGTTTCGCCATACGCGCATAATAATATTTCCACCTTGTCTCGCCACATGCACAAACCCACATATATATAGCCCGCCTTGTCACATCGCATGTGCAAATATCAATAATAACAATAACACGGACAACTCACGTGCGAACACCCAGACAATCCTCTCAATAGTATCACGTGTGCCAAACACATAACAACACAATATAACAATTCGCACCACATACGCCCATATGCCACAACATTTCTTATAAAATTTCCAAAACCACAATCAAACATAGCTCTCGGCTCAACAACACGGAGTGCAACAACAACAACAATAACATGAGAGTACGACAGGTAAATCAATACAAGAATTACAAACCACAAAGAAACGGAAGAACGGGTTCACAGGGAATGTTATGTTAAGTAATAATGGATTAAGTAAGAATAACTCAACAATGAGGGAGAGAGTGTGTAGCAACAATATCAACTAGGAGTAACTCAACATAGGAGAGATAACATGTAACAATGACTCCAAATAAATACAACTCAATAATAAGAGAGATATGTGTAACAATGATTCCAAATAAATACAACTCAACGATAAGAGAGATACATGTAACAATGACTTCAAATAAGGATAAATCAACAATGGAGAAGATAACAATAACTTCAAATAAGGATAATCAACTACAGAAGAGATAACATGGCAATACAAGAGACAACATCTTCAATTTAGGCATATAAGACTATGGTTGGCAATAAAGGGTAGAACAAGAACCAATCAACAACTTCATTTTAATGTACATAAGAACCTAAGAGTCTAAGCCGGTCAAATTTCCACATATAAGCCGTGTGGACACTCGTCACCTCGTGTACATGTCTTTCACGTAGTTCAAATAGCGCAAACAAACCATTTCCTATGGGGTAGCTCCCCCACACAATGTTAGGCAAGATCTTTACCTCAAAGGCCCTCAATCAACACTCTAAAATAGCTTTTCTCTTGCAATTCACCTCCGCTCGGCTCAAATCTAACCAAAATCGACTCAATAATATCAAATAATGCACGAGAAATCAATTCCAGTAATTAAAGCTATGATCTTTACACAGTTGCTCAAAAGTCAACAAAAGTCAACCCCGATCTCGCCTAGTCAAAATCCGGGTTCAATGGTAGATTGCGACTACCCATTAGATTCCGACTACGCATGACCCCACGAGCTCATATATCAAAATCCGAATCCAAATCGACTCTCAAAACTCAAATTCTTATTTTTTTGAAAACTTGACAACGTTTCACAAATTTTCACTTTGATTCACATGATTTTGATGTTACAATCCAAGATATATTGATGGAATATGATTAGAAATAAATTTGAATCACATACCCAAAGTTAGTAGATAAATATCCCTTTTCAAAATCACTTTCTACTGAGTCTAGGGTTCCAAAATATTAAAATGAGACCAAAACTCCCGTCCCTCAACCTTTTGTCCAGAAGCAGGTGTCGCAAATGCGAACCCTGCAAATGTGAAGAAACAATCACAAATGCGAAGCCCTCCCATTCCTACTGTCATCGCAAGCGCGATGAAAAGTCTGCACTTGCGAACATGGACACATCGCAAATGCAACCAAGAAGATCGCATATGCGAACCAGCTACCCAGTCCACCCCATTGCAAATGCGATCACTAGGATCGCGAATGCAAACCTAGCAGACCTTGCCTAATGTCACAAATGCGAACCAAAACTCGCAAATGCGAGGCCTGAGGCATTTGATCACACCAGAAATTTCTAAACTCTTCCAAACATTGCAAAACGCGTCCGAAACTCTCCCGAGCCCTCAGGGCTCCAAACCAAACATCAACACAAGTCTTAAAACATAACATGAACTCGCTCACATGATCAAATCATCAAAATAACATCCGAAATCATGAATGGCATCTCTAAAACACATGAAATCAACATGAAACTCAAGAACTTCTAAAAACACAACCGCGCGTCCGATTCCTATCAACTCAAATTGGAATGACGCCAAACTTGCGGACAAGTTCCAAATGACAAAACAGACTTATTACAAGTCCCAAAATAGAAATCCAAACACGATAGCTATGAAGTCAACCCACGCTCAAACTTATCAAAATTCTAAGCGTTCAAATCGCCAACTTCCGGCAAAACAATACAAATCAATCTACGGACCTCCGAATTCGATTCCGGGCATGCGCCCAAGTCAAATATCATGCTACGAACCTATCGGAGCCATCAAAATACCGTTCCGGGGTCGTTTCTACAAAAGTCAAATCTCGGTCTACATTTTCAACTTAAGCTTATAAAGTGAGAATAACTCATCCAAATTCATCCCGAAACATTTGCAATTCAAATTCGACCATGCACGCAAGTCATAATACACAATATTAAGCTACTCAAGACCTCAAACCGCAGAACGGAACCTTGACGCTCAAAATGACTGGTCGGGCCATTACATTCTCCCCCTTTTAAAGAAACATTCGTTCTCGAACGTGCCAAGAGTCTTTCCCAAGCCATCAAATCACTGTATAAACTCACATGCACATACATGCGGTGATCCCACATCACCCCAAACCACATGAAACCAACAATACCATCTCAACCGCAGATTATTCCTACCCTTCATGTCGATAAGCCTTAGAATCAAATTTTCACATCTACCAAGTGCCCTATTATCACACAAACACACTGTAAAATTCTCAACTACATACAATAACTCATGCATAAACCCACAAGGTAAAACCACACGACATAACACATCATCCATATACCCATAGCAACAACCATGCCTATAATAGCTACGCATCACCAAGCTCGGTATCGGTAAAGAGACTCATATCGACTAGAACCTTGTTCCAAACCTTCACAATGCTGAAAATAATGCGATAAACATGCGGAACTCATAACTACTCATCTTATCAACAAGCTACCTCCAACGCCACCAGGGCACATACATCGCAATCCAAACCCAACAAGAACAACTCGAATATGACTGAATATGTAAAGAGGAACACAAGAGAGAACCATCAAACAAGCCAAATAGGCACAACTCCCCACCGATGCCATACGACAGACCCAATCTACAAGGAAGAAGCAAGACACACACAACAACCACAACAAATCCTACCTTAATATGACCTCACTGCGGAGCATAGCTTGGAACCAACACACCTATTCACAAAGAACACCAGGTCGTCATCCTCCACGCGGAATCGCGAGTAAGGTAAACATCTCAGCAACTAAACCATTCTATTAACTCAACCTCGCAGAACTAAAACCACAACACATAACAACTTCCCATACCTGTAGAGCACCCAAACCACAAGTCGGGCCAAACCATCCGGAGATCACATCAAATCCTATCGTATTTAACAAACAAAAAGTCCACCCAAGTCTCATGACCTACAATAGTAACCGAACCAGAACGATAGACACGGGCTATCATAATAAAATTCTCAACAAGAATCACAAAACAAAACCATATTTGAAGCAAGATAGGTTGAATCTTACCAATAAATGGGACCGGATCGATGTAACACAAATGCATCTCTATACTCAACTGAAACCATATTTGTAAGGATATTGTCTGATGCATCAGCCTCTACCTAACCAGAAAAAGTGTAATAATGAGCCCGGCCTCCCCCTCTAGGGTTTACCATTACCCGCCTGAGCTCCACCCCTAGCTGGCGGTGCAGGTATAACGACAACTGGAGAACTCATAGCCTTAATACCGTGCTATGACATATCTATCTGGAGTCTAAGACAATCTCTTATCATGTAGCTAGTATCTCCACACTCAAAGCAACCTCTCTGCTAATGTGGTTGTGGAAGCTGTTCGGTACGGGTACTCTGTGACCCATGGATATTTGAAACACCGCGTGAAGCCTGAAGTTCCAACTAAACAGGCTGACCCACAAAACCTCTATCATGACGTACCTGCCTCCACAATAGGGATCAGTAGATCCTCCCCGTTCCACGAGGCCTCTTAGCCTCTCTGCCCTCTCCCTCCTAGCCCCGCATGCCCTCTAATCGACGAGCAATCTCTACAACCTCCTAAAACAGAACATCCATCTCCAACTCCCTAGCCATGCTGAATTGGATACCATAACTGAGGCCCCTCAATGAACCTGCAGACTCGCTCTCTAACTATAGAAACCAAAGCCGGTACATGCCTAGACAAATCATTGAATCTAACAGCATACTTTTACACTAACATAGTACCCTGGCGCAGCAGCTCAAACTCCACACGCCTTGCATCTTGATGGGTCTAAAGAACAAACTCTCACAAGAACATCTCTAAAAATTGATCCCATAAAAGTGAAGCTGCATCGGTTGGGCTACCCTCCTCGTAAGCTCGCCACCACTGATAAGCTGCTCCCAACAGCTGGAAAGTAGTAAAAGCAACCCCACTCGTCTCCACAATACCCAAGGTGCGGAGAATACCATGACACTTCTTTATAAAATCGTGTGCATCCTCTAAATCTAAACCACTAAAAAGTAGGAGGACGATACTTCTTGAATCTCTCAAGTCTCAGCTACTCCTCCTCAGATGCCCCTGGCCTGACCTCTGGCTGAACCATACTAAAAGGCTGTGCTGGCATAACACCCGGAACCTAACCAATGTGGACCTGCTGCTTTGGAGTACGGGCGGCGGGTGTCTGAGCTCCTCCCTTGGTCTATGAAGTAGCTGGTGCAACCGTAATAAATCCCTCCTAAGCCAAGTACCAAACATGCTCAAGAACTGCGTTAAAGTCTACTGAAGTCCCGAGGTAGCAACAGGAGCCTCCGGTGCCTGTCCCCCAACCGGAGCTACTGGTGGCTCCTCAGCTGCAGCTCTGGCAGGCTCTCTATCTATAGCACGTGCTCCTCCTCGGCTTCGGTCTCTGCCTCATCCCCTAGCAACACCGGCTCTAGGGGCATCGTCATTAGTAACTGCAGCTCGTGTGCCAAAAACATAATAACACAATATAACAACTCCCACCACATGTGTCCATATGCCACAACATTTCTTATTCCAAAACCACAATCACACAAAGCTCTCCACTCAACAACATGGAGTGCAACAACAACAACAACAAATCCAAGATATATTGATGGAATATGATTATAAAGATATTAGAATCACTTACCCAAAGTTTGTAGATGAAAATCCCTCTTCAAAATTGCCTCCTACCAGGTCTAGGGTTCCACAACATGAAAATGAGACAAAAAATTCCGTCCCTCAGCTCTTTGTCCAATCGCAGGTGTCGCAAATGCGACCTGGGGTTTGCAAATGCGAAGAAACAATCGCAAAAGATAAGCCATCCTATTCTTGCTGTCATTGCAATTGCAATGAAAAGTCCGTAATTGCAAACATGGACACATTGCAAATGCAACCAACAAGATCACAAATGCGAACCAGCTACCCACGCCACCCCATCGCAAATGAGATCACTGGGATCACAAACGCGAACCTAGCAGACCTTGCCTAATATCGAAAATGCGATCCAAAACTTGCAAATGCGAGACCTGAGGCATCTGATCACACCAGCAATTTCTAAACTCTTCCAAACATTCCAAAATGCGTCCGAAACTCACTCGGGCCGCAGGGCTCTAAATCAAACATCAACACAAGTCAAAAAACATAACACGAACTTGCTCACGCGATAAAATCATCAAAATAATATCCGAGATCATGAATCAGACCTCCAAAAGATACGAAATGAACATGAAATTGAAGAACTTTTAAGAACACAAATGCGCGTCTAATTCCTGTCAAATCAACTCAGAATGACGCCAAACTTTGTGGACAAGTTCCAAATGACAAAACCGACTGATTCCAAGTCTCATATCCGAATGGACAACTCATGTGCCAGCAATAACAATAACTCATAACCACACGGACAACTCACGTGCCAATAGTACAAGTCTCACACAGAAGGAAAGTAAATGAGAATATATGTAAATGATCAATAGACATCAGGATTCATCTTCTTAAGCCGATATGAGTGATTAATTATGTGTATTCTTGTGCAAGCATTCTATCACAACTCGAGTCAACAAGTAAGAGCAGAGACAATGAATGGCACATAGGAAATAACACAACAAAACATAAAATGCATAACTCATACAATATGGGGACACCACTACACAAATATCATCAATAACAATACCCCTGGCCATCACAAGTCATCACAAATCACCCCCAACATAGCCCCCCTTGTCTGGTCACGTGCACAACAATAAAGTAAATGTCCGCCTTGTCTCGCCAGACGCGCATAATAATATTTCCACCTTGTCTTGCCACACGCAAAAACCCACATATATGTAGCCCGCCTTGGCACACCGCATGTGCAAATATCAATAATAACAATAGCACGGACAACTCACGTGCGAACACCCCGAGAATCCTCTCAATAGTATCACGTGTGCCAAAAACATAATGACACAATATAACAACTCCCACCACATGTGTCCATATGCCACAACATTTCTTAAAACAATTCCAAAACCACAATCACACAAAGCTCTCTGCTCAACAACATGGAGTGCAACAACAACAACAACAACAACAATAACACGAGAGTACGACAAGTAAACCAACATAAGAATTACAAATCACAAAGAATTGGAAGAACGGTTTCACAAGGAAAGTAATGACAAGTAATAATAGTTTCAACAAGAATAACTCAACAACGAGGGAGGTGGTGTGTAGCAACGATATCAACTAGGAGTAACTAAACAATAGCAGAGATAACATGTAACAGTGATTCCAAATAAGTAGAACTCAACGATAAGAGAAATACATGTAACAATGATTCCAAATAAATACAACTCAACGATAAGAGAGATTCATGTAACAATGACTTCAAATAAGGATAAGTCAACAATGAAGAAAATAACAATAACTTCAATTAAGAATAATCAACTACGGAAGAGATAACATGACAATAAAAGAGGCAACAACTTCAATTTAGACATATAAGAGTATATTTGGTAATAAAGGGTACAACTTGAACCAATCAACTTCAAATAAGACACGTAAGGGTAAATTTAGCAAATGGAGGATTTAACAAGATAAGACAACTTCATTTTAATGTACATAAGAACCTAAGAGTCTAAGCCGATTAAATTTTCACATATAAGTTGTGTACGCACTCGTCACCTCTGTACACGTCTTTCACGTAGTTCAAATAGTGCAAACAAACCAATTCCTACGAGGTAGCTCCCCCACACAATGTTAGGCAAGATACTTACCTCAAAAGCCCTCAATCAACACTCTAAAATAGCTTTTTCTTTACAATTCATCTCCGCTCGGCTCAAATCTAACCAAAATTGACTCAATAAAATCAAATAATGCAAGAAGAAATAATTAAAGCTATGATCTTTACATAGTTTCTCAACAGTCAACAAAAGCGTCATGCCCCAACCTCGTGGAGCGCGACCGACGCTCAACTGGGATACCCCAACCGAGCAAGCCTGCTAGATGCCTTCTATCCAACCTAGCCCATTAACAATATAAGAATAAATACAAGTGATAGACATGAGAAACGTTAAGTATTCCACATTCTTTTTCCATTACTCAAATGATATTCATTTATAATTCCCAAAAATATTACAAGTTTATAGATATAATGAAAAACATGTTTGCATAATGCCAACATTTCTAGTTCAATACCTAACATTAAATACCACCCACAACCTGTCTATGGAGCCTCTATGTACAACAGAAGTGAAGAATGGAAGTGCCAGCGACAAGGCCCCAGCTATACCTGAAAGCACAAAATACAACGTCAAATGACATAAATCCCGGAACATAGTAGGGCTCACCAAAAACCTGCTGAATAGAGAGTGACTACTAACGAGGACCAACGTTGCCCCCGCTGATGAACCACCTGCATCCATTGAAGATGCAGTGCCCCCGGCAAAAGGGACATTAGTACATGTGGAATAGTACTAGTATGTAAAGCTAAATGTCCTCTTTCAAAATAGAATGCCAATATAAGAAAGGAAAAACCATAGAAACAGCAAGTCACAATCAACAATATCCAAATGCTCGGCTTAAAACATAACAATTTCCAAAATACAAAAATAATATATATTTTTGGTTGGGAGATCACTAGCACCGATATACCATTATGTTTTTAGCACGGAGTCTGATCACGCTCGATCCGCGAGGCCATCTCCCCACGAACAATGTGGTTTGACATGTGATGTGAAAAAAAATATTACCAAGTGTAGTACCACCATGTGCTCAACATGGTGTCCGATCTCCACCCGATCGCCTAGGTCGCCGTCCCACATATACCGTGTGGGTTGACTTTCCAATCCACAACTAATATCAATCTCATCCAATTAAGAGGAATAATCACAATCACATCAATATTTCAATCTCATCCCAAATAAGGGGAATAATCACAATCCACTCCTACACCGGAACGTGTAGTTTCGGGTGTGGGCCTTATGATCCACCCTTCCTCAGTTTGCTAATGATACTCCCAAAAACCTTTTTATCTTTGCACACAAGGAACACAAAAGTACGAATATATTTTATATTCACCTCTTAACCTTTCACACTGTATATATAGCTTGGTTAATACTTTCAACCACTCACAACATCATTATTTCCTTGGCTCTATTGGCCATACGTATGATTTTTCATTCATGGCACGGTGGCCGTATCTCATATTCCACACTTTCATTTTTTTACTTTCATGGATCATCATCATAAATATCAACAAATAGAATGTTCCGGAAATCACAACTTTAGGTTTATTAGTAATGAAGACTTTATACACAATGGATTTCTTTCCAAGAAATGGAGTAAAATGATTGGCAATCGAAGCACAAGTTAAAATCATAAACGTGTAACACATCATTTGTTCTTGAAATACTTTTCCCCAAAAAGGGCAATACACAATTTCAACTCATGAAGATATAGGAGCTCGAAACACATTAGAAATACTTACAAAGCATAGCATTAGTTAAAACATCCACATTTGGGCATGACTCGAGTACATAAGCTTTTAGGCAATTCTATTTTCAAAGTCAGTTTGGAACAAGTAAATCGAGGCTTGTTTCCTAACCTTTCTTACTTCATTTCATTTCCTCGACACCATTGACCACAAGTATAACTTTCATTCTTGGCACGTTGGCCACACTTTATATCTCCAACCCACTTCTTTCACTTTCAAGCATCCTTGTATATTATCAACAACAAGGCATTTCAAATCAAGACTTTAGGTACACATATAAGCAATTGGAGTTTTAGACGCATGGAGTATTCTTTCCAAGTTAAGCATAATGTACTTTCATTTGAAACACGAATCAAGCCATAACATTTTAATACACATATCATTCTTGAACACATTCCCAAAGGATAACATAATGTGATAGGAACATTCGAAACACTTTTTGAATACATATTTCTCGAAACTTGCTTACTCGGGACAATCGAATTTATTGGGAACAACTCGGAACATGGGAATAAGGAACTTAAGCCAACCATACTTGAAACTTACGGGAACATCATGGAATTAAATTCTAAGAGAGTATTTTAGCCAACATACCTTGTTTGAGCTTTCCTTAAGTTACTACAATGTCCCAACACTTCTAGCGATAACAATCTATAGGAAGATAGCGAAAATCAGATAATAATTATAAGGATTCTCATGGTGTAACTCTCCTAGGACTTTTGTCAAATACCTAGCATGCAAGATAGACTACGAAGCCTTACTACCCAAAATGGTTCATTAACCTCACATACTACAACCTATTGTCACATGCATGGCCTATTTCTAACCCCACAATACACTAGAACTCATAACCTCTTGCATGAAAGCTTAGGAGGACTTACCCGGATAGATGATAATCTAGATGATTGACTTCCTTGATTCTTGAAGGTTGGTGCAAGATTGGATGATTAGAATGCAAGATTTCCTCCCTCTCTCTCTAAAATGTTCTTATCTCTCTCTAAAATCATCAGATTGTCATTCCAGGATAAGCCCCAAAGGCTATTTATTAAGATGGGGTCGGGTTATACAAATAGGAAAATGGACCCTCCGAACTCAGGTTTGCGGTTGCAGAATAGACCACATAATAGATATCGGCCCGCAAAATGGGCCGCGAAAATGATGCCAAGAACTGAGCTGGTCTGGACCAGTCTGCAGCCCGCAGACCATTTATGCAGCCGCAGAATGACCCTACAAAATTCTTCGTGCCAAATCTGCGACGGAAAATGCGGACCGCGAAATGGATATGCGATCGCAAAATGGACCGCAAAATGACCTTCAAAATTCAACAACTTTCTGCTCAACTCCGCGATGATTATACAGCCTGCCAAACGGTTCTGGTGGTCGCAAAACAGACCGCAGAATTGCCTTCTTCTGCTAAAAATTTCCATCCACTCCTCAAAGCATTCTTCAACCCAAATAAGTCTACCTCGGCACTACAAAACCTCAAATTCCTTGGTAAAATTTTACGGGACCTTACAAAACGTCAACCCCGGGTCCGCCCGATCAAAATCCGGGTCCAATGGTAGATTCCGACTACCCATGACCCCACGAGTTCTTATATGTGATTAGTTTCAAAATCCGAGTCCAAATCATCTCTAAAAAGTCAAATTTTTAATTCTTTGAAAAATTGACAAAGTTTCACAAATTTTCACTTTGATTCACCTGATTTTGATGTTAAAATCCAAGTATATTGATGGAATACGATTAGAAATAGATTAGAATCACAAACCAAAAGTTTGTAGATGAAAATCCCTCTTCAAAATCACCTCCTACCGAGTCTAGAGTTCCAAAATATGAAAATGAGATAAAAAATCCCATCCCTCAGCTTTTTGTCCAGTCGCAGTCCGCAAATTCGAAGAAACAATCACTAGAGCGAAGCCCTCCCATTCATGCTGTCATTGCAAGTGCAATGAAAAGTCTGCAATTGCGAAAATGGACACATCGCAAATGCGACCAAGAAGATTGCAAATGCAAACCAGCTACCCATGCCACCCCATCACAAATGTGATCACTGGGATCGTGAATGTGAACCTAGCAGACCTTCCCTAGTATCGCAAAACCAATCCAAAATTCGCAAATACGATACTTGAGGCATCTGATCATACCAGCAATTTCCAAACTCTTCCAAATATTCCAAAACGCGTCCGAAACTCACCTGAGCCCTCGGGGATCCAAACCAAACATCAAAACAAGTCTAAAAACATAACACAAACTCGCTCACGCAATAAAATCTTCAAAATAACATCCGAAACCATGAATCAAACATCCAAAACACATGAAATCAACATGAAACTCAAGAACTTCTAAAACACAACCGCGCGTCCCATTCCTATCAAATCAAATCGGAATGACGCCAAACTTTGCGGACAAGTTCCAAATGAAAAAACAGACTTATCCCAAGTCTCGAAATAGAAAGCCAAACACAATAGCTATGAAGTCAACCCACGGTCAAATTTATCAAAATTCTAAGCCTTCAAATTGCCAACTTTCAGCTAAACAACACAAATCAACCTATGGTCCTCCGAATTCGATTTCAGGAATACGCCTAAGTCCAAAATCACGATATGAACCTATTAGAGCCATAAAAATCCCCTTCTGGGGTCGTTTCCCTGAAAGTCAAACCTCGGTCGACATTTTCAACTTAAGCTTCTAAAGTGAGAGTCACACATCCAAATTCATCCCAAAACATCCAAAATACAAATCCGACCACGCACGCAAGTCAGAATACACAATATTAAGCTACTCAACACCTCGAACCATTGAACGGAACCTTAAAGCTCAAAATGACCAGTCGGGCCGTTACATTCTCTCCTTGTTTTTTCGTCCTCGATTATGCCAAGAATCTTTCCGAAGCCGTCAAATCACTGTATAAACTCACCATGCACACAAATGCGGGTGATCTCATGTCACCCCTAACCACATGAAACCGACAATACCATCTCAACCGCAGATTATTCCTTCCCCTCATGCCGATAAGCCTTAGAATCAAATTTCTACAGCTAGAAAGTGCCCTATTATCACACAAACATACTGTAAAATTCTCAACTAGCTACAACAGCTCATGCATACAATACCCACAAGGTATAACCACACGATATAACACATCATCCACATACCCATAGCAACAACTCTGCCTATAATAGCTGCCTATCACTAGGCCCGGTACCGGCAAACAGACTCATATCGACTAGAAACTTGTTCTAAACCTTCACAACGCTGAAAATAATGCAAGAAACATGCAGAACTCATAACTTCTCATTTGATCAACAAGCTACCTCCTAGGCCACCTTGGCACATACATCGCAATCTAAACACAACAAGCACAACCGAATATGACTGAATATGAAAAGAGGAACACATGAGGGAACCGTCAAAGAAGCCAAACAGGCACAACTCCCACCAACGCCATACTACATACCCAATCTACAAGAAAGAAGCAAGACACACGCGACAAACACAACAAATCTTACTTTAATATGACCTCACCAGCGCATAGCCCAGCACCAACACACCTATTCACAAAGAATACCAAGTCCCCATCCTCCACTCAGAATCACGAGTAAGGTAAACATTTCAGCAACTAAACCATTCTACTAACTCAAACTCCAAAACCAAAACCACAACACGTAACAACTTCCCATACCTGTAGAGCACCCATACCACAAGCCGGGCCAAACCATCCGGAGATCACATCAAATCCTACCGTATTTAACTAACAGAAAGTCCACCGAACATGACCTACAATAGTAACCGAACCAGAATGATAGACACGTGCTATCATAATAAAATTCTCTACTAGCGTGAACACATGAATAAAGTACAAGAATCACCAAATACAACCATATATAAAGCAAGATAGGATGAATCTTACCAATAATTGGGACCAGATCGAAGTAACACAAATGCATCTATATACTCAACTGAAACCATACCTGTAAGGACATCATCTGGTGCATCGGCCTCTGCCTAACCAGAAAGAGTGTAACAATGAGCCCGACCTCTCCATCCCTAGCTGGCGGTGAAGGTATAGCCGCAACTGGAGCAGAACTCATAGCCTGAATACCCCGTTGTGACACATTTATCTGGGGACAAGGAAAATCTCTCACCATGTGGCTGGTATCTCCACACTCAATGCAACCTCTCCGCTGACGTGGCTGTGAAGTTTGTTCGGTACAAGTACTCTATGACCCATGGATATCTGAAACAGCGCGTGAAGCCTGAAGTGCAAACTGAACTAGCTGACTCACAAAACCTCTACCATGACGTATCCTGCCTCCAAAATAGGGATCAGTAGGTCCTTCCCATCCACAAGGCCTCTTAGCCTCTCTACCCTCTCTCTCCTGGCCCCGCATGCCCTCTAATCGACGAGCAATCTCTACTACCTGCTAAAACGGATAATCTATCTCCAACTACCAAGCCATGCTGAATCGAATACCATAACTGAGTCCCTCAATGAACCTACCGACTCGCTCTCTAATTGTAGAAACCAAAGCAGGTGCATGCCTGGACAAATCACTAAATCTAACAACATACTCTGACATTAACATAGTACCTGGCGCAACTGTTCGAACTCCTTGCGCCATGCATCCCGAAGGGTCGAGGAACAAACTCTCTCAAGAACATCTTTGAAAACTGAGCCCATGAAAGTAAAGCTTCATCGGCTGGGCTACCCTTCTCGTAAGCTCGCGACCACTGATAAGCTTCTCCCGACAGCTGGAAAGTAGTAATAGCAACATCGCTCGTCTCCACAATACCCATGGTGCGAGGAATACGATGACACTTCTCTAGAAAACCGTGTGCATCCTCTAAATCTAAACCACTGAAAGTAGGAGGACGATACTTCTTGAATCTCTCAAGTCTCTGCTCCTCCTCCTCAGATGCCCTTGGACTGACCTTAGGCTGAACATAATAACAGGCTATGCTGGCATGAAACTTGGAACCTGACAAATGTGGACTCGCTGCTCTAGAGTACGAGCGGCAGGAGTCTGAGCTCCTCCCCCCAGTCTGTGAAGTAGCTGGTGCAACCGTAATCAATCCCGGCTGAGCCAATGTACCAAACATGCGCAGGAACTGCACTAAAGTCTCCCGAAGTCCCAGGGTAACAACAAGCGCCTTCGTTGCCTGTCCCCAAATCGAACCTACTGGTGGCTCCTCAGATGCAGTTTTGGCAGACTCTCTATTTGTAGCACATGTTCCTCCTCGGCCTATGCCTCTGCTCCGGCCCCCAGCAACACCGGTTCTGGGGGCAGCGTTATCAGTAACTGCAGCTCATGTTCTCACCATCTGTGAGAGAATAGATTGACAAAGGCTCAAACTCTGAAATCAAAAAACTCGCACGATAGGAATCAAAAAGGTGAAATTTCTTAATAGTTCTGTAGTCTCTCGAGGATAAGTACAGATGTCTCTGTACCGATCCGCAAGACTATACTAAACTCACTTATTACTCGCAACACCTATGAACTTAGAGCTCTGATACCAATTTGTCGTAGGATGTCGTGATGACACCTAGTCTCTACGACTAGGTAAGACTAACACTTACTGATTTAATAACAAATTTTAACCAAATAACTATTAAGCATGAAACTGAAATTTCTATAATAAGCCAACAATCCAAGGTGGATTCATAATATCCTAAAATCGGTAGTACAAGTCATAAGCTCTACTGAGTTCACTAGGAAATTTCTAAGTACAGCTATTCCGGAATAGAAATAAACTATACAAAATAACTTCAAAAGGTGACTCCGAGGCTTGCGAACACGATGGCAGGTATACCTTGAGTCACCACAGCAATGCTCTATCAGCTAGCTAATGATAAGAAAAATCCGAAGTACCTAAATCTACACAAACATGTTCAAAAAGTGTAGCATGAGTACACCACGGCGGTACCTAGTATGTATCAGACTAACCTCGGTGGAGTAGTGACGAGGGATAGTAAAGACACCTATTAGACTTAATAACCTGTACAAGCATGAATGTGAAACTAACAGAGAGCAATATCAATATAAAGCTAAGCATGGTAAAATAACATAACAATACTCGCAATAGAAAACTAGAAACAACAATTAGCAACAGGGAACAAACATGTAACAACGCCGTAGAGTAAGCTGAACACAGTTTAAGTCCGGTAAAGCCAAGTAAAGGAAAACAAGTAACTACTCAATAAGAACAACCTCTTTCACATAAGATTTATTCATTAATTTCCCCGAGGTACCACACCTCATAATCACAAATCCAGGGTCCTAAATCACGAACCATAATCACTTGGCATCTTGTGCCCACATTACCAATCATAACCGCACGGGCAACTCACATGTTGCACGGACAACTCACGTTCCAATACCATTAATACCTCATATCTGCACGAACAACTCACGTGCTAAGGGAGTGATAATATCTCATAACCGCACGAACAACTCATGTGCGAACACCCCGACAATCCTCTCAATAGTATCACGTGTGCCAAAAACATAACAACACAATATATCAACTCGCACCACATGTGCCCATATGCCACCAAATTTCTTAATACAATTCAAAAACCACAATCACACACAGTTGTTGGCTCAACAACACGAAGTGCAACAATAACAACAATAACATGAGAGTACGACAAGTAAATTAACACAAGAATTACAAACCACAAACAAATGGAAGAACGAGTTCACAAGAATGTCATGACAAGTAATAATAGATTAAATAAGAATAACTCAACAATGAGGGAGATAGTGTGCAGCAACGATATCAACTAGGAGTAACTCAACAATAGGAGAGATAGCATGTAACACTGATTCCAAATAAATACAACTCAACGATAAGAGAGATACATGTAACAATGATTCCAAATAAATACAACTCAACGATAAGAGAGATACATGTAACAATGACTTCAAATAAGGATAAGTCAACAATGAAGAAGATAACAATAACTTCAATTAAGGATAATCAACTACGGAAGAGATAACATGGCAATAAAAGAGGCAACAACTTCAAATTAGGAATATAAGAGTATGTTTGGCAATAAAGGTTAGAACATGAACCAATCAACTTCTCTTAATGTACATAAGAACCTAAGAGTCTAAGCCGGTCAAATCTCCACATATAAGCTGTGTACACACTCGTTACCTCGTGTACACATCATTCACATAGTTCAAATAGTGCAAACAAACCAATTCATACGGGGTAGCTCCCCCACACAATGTTAGGCAAGATACTACTTGCCTCACAAGCCGTAAATCAACACTCTAAAATAGCTTTTCCTTTACAATTCACGTCCGCTCGGCTCAAATCTAATCAAAATTGACTCAATAACATCAAATAATGCAAGAGAAATCAATTCCAATAATTAAAGCTACGATCTTTCCACAATTGCTCAAAAGTCAACAAATGTCAACCCAGGCTCGCCCAATCAAAACCCGGGACCAATGGTAGATTCCGACTAACCATGATCCCATGAGTTCATATATGTGATTAGTTTCAAAATCCGAGTCCAAATCGACTCTCAAATCTCATATTATTATTTTTTTGAAAACTTGACAAAGTTTCACAAACTTTTACTATGATTCACATGATTTTGATGTTAAAATCCAAGATATATTGATGGAATATGATTATAAAGATATTAGAATCACTTACCCAAAGTTTGTTGATGAAAATCCCTCTTCAAAATTGCCTCCTACCAGGTCTAGGGTTCCAAAATATGAAAATGAGACAAAAAATCCCGTCCCTCAGCTCTTTGTCCAGTCGCAGGTGTCGCAAATGCGACCTGGGGTTCGCAAATGCGAAGAAACAATCGCAAAAGATAAGCCCTCCTATTCTTGCTGTCATTGCAATTGCAATGAAAAGTCCGCAATTGCGAACATGAACACATTGCAAATGCAACCAACAAGATCACAAATGCGAACCAGCTACCTAGGCCACCCCATCGCAAATGAGATCACTAGGATCACAAATGCGAACATAGCAGACCTTGCCTAATATCGAAAATGCGATCCAAAACTCGCAAATGCGAGACCTGAGGCATCTGATCACACCAGCAATTTCCAAACTCTTCCAAACATTCCAAAACGCGTCGAAAACTCACCCGGGCCGCAGGGCTCTAAATCAAACATCAACACAAGTCTAAAAATATAACACGAACTTGCTCCCGCGATAAAATCATCAAAATAACATCCGAAATCATGAATCAAACCTCCAAAACATATGAAATCAACATGAAATTCAAGAACTTTTAAAATCACAAATGCGCGTCTAATTCCTGTCAAATCTACTCGGAATGACGCCAAACTTTGTGGATAAGTTCCAAATGACAAAACGGACTGATTCCAAGTCCTGAAACAGAAATCCAAACATGATAGCTATGAAGTCGACCTACGGTCTTATCAAAATCCTAAGCCTTCAAATTGCCAACTTTCGACAAAACAACACAATTCAACCTACGGACCCCCGAATTCGATTCGGGGCATACGCCTAAATCCCAAATCACGATATAAACCTATCGGAGCCATCAATACACCATTCTGGGGTCGTTTCCACAAAAGTCAAACCTCGGTCAATATTTCTAACTTAAGCTTCTAAAGTGAGAATAACTCACCCAAATTCATCTTGAAACTTCTAATATTCAAATGCGACCATGCGTGCAAGTAATAATACACAATATGAAGGTACTCAAGACCTCGAACCACTAAACAAAACCTTAAAGCTCAAAACGACCGATCAGGTCGTTACAGTAACGGCAGGCCATGAATGCCAAAATTCTCAATGGTTGTGTATTTAATACCGAGTAATATTCTTCATTAAATTCCATCTGATGAAAAACATTTGTTTGCCTCCGTTGACTGTGTTCCCTTCGGGATCTACCCGATACCAATCAAAGATATTATCCTCAGTGGTTCCCGCTCGCTTCATCTTCCGTCTGCCTCCGATTCCACATCTCATGTAATCATTCGAGCATTTAACATAAATTAATTTTACCATATACATATTATTATTTATATTTTTTACGTTGTTGAGTAAAAATCTTTTATTTACTTTTATAAATGTTGCGTAGTTCTTCATATTTAAAAGTTCGAGATTCTTGTTTGGGGGGTGGAAGTTGAAAGTTAGTGATAGATTATTGTTAAAATCGTTGAATATTGATAATTCGTGCTTCAATTTTTAGTTCAAACTTATTTATGTATTGGCTTTAAAAATCTCAAATTTTCATTGTTAGTCCTTAGATTGTGTTGAAGAAGACAAAGTGGCTCTTCTTGATTTAGTGTTATTAGACTAAAATAGTGATTTGGGATCATTTGTGTTGGTATTTGGAGGCTTTGTTTAAAAGTTGAGATCAATTGGAGTAAATTTAGCTTGGTTTGATCGAAATTGGAATTGCAAATTCGAATACCACTATGCTGACAACACAAACTATTTGTGTCAATCGGCTAGACCTCGAAGAACAATTTAATAGATAGGTCAACTGAAGATAACACAAAGTCATGCGAATCTGATAGAGTTTGGTGCACAATTGAATAAGCACAAAGTCATGCCAATTGGCCAGAGTATGTGAATAATTTAATAAATAGGATGAATGCAAATAATACAAAGTCATACCAACATGGTACAATTTGATGAATAATAGAATAATCACAAAGTCATATAAATAGAGTAAAGTTTGCAAATAACTAACAATATTAGTAGAGTAAATATAACATAATATCTACTAATCCGATAGAGAAATCTATGACGAGCAATAAATATGGGAGGGTCGAGGGTCATTTCTAAACACATTAAAAACAGAGCTATTATTTACGGACTAGCCCCCTTATAGGGCCATTCGTGTCAATTTCCTTGAGGAAGTTTGAAAGCATTACTTGGAAATAGTAGTGGCAAATAGGCGGGTTAAAATGAATTTGGAAAGATTACAAATAAATCAATCAAAAAATGGGTTACAACTCAATTCACTCATATTCATGCGGGTAAAAATTGAGTTAGGCAACCAAAGTGTTAAGTGGAACAAAGGTTAACCCATTTTTACATATATGTGAGAAATAATTTTATTTTTAGTAAGAATGTATCACCTGCTGCACCCTATTTTGCATGAGTCTAAATAAGATTCAACTAGTGATTTTCCTGTTGATGATAAAAGAGAGTCGCCACCTAATATTTAAAGGTATACTAGGGTACCTATTTAATAATAAGATCATTTCTCTATTAGTTTGCTAACCAGTGAGATTTTGGGTATTCTAAGGAGAAGGTGTTAGGAACCCCTTAAAATCTACCTGAGGTAGCTCCATAGAACTTAGGCTAGATTTAGGGAATTAGATGTCTATATTCTGCTTAATTAGTACTTAAAAGTATATCTTATTGTATATCTAGTATAAAACTTATCACTTGAAAATAGTATATGTAATTAAAAGGGGATATAGGTTTCGTTTCTAAAATCCGTTTAAAAATGTTACATCTATATGATTGAAAGAGTTTCTAGAAGTATATCTACAATGTTTATATTTGCAAACTTTGTGAGATGTGGCTAAGTTTAAAATACATTGTCTTTGAAATGGTGTGGCTATTTATATAACTCTAGTAAAGTCAAGGTTGTTTAAAGATAGTCTTTAGGTATACCTCGAAGATTGATTCTCAAATCTCATTTTTTAATATAAAGAAATTATCCGAAAACCTTGGCTTTGCAGCAATGTTTGATCGATTTTTGTAGAAAAGCTCAACCTTTGAAAAACCACCTTTTCGATTCGGTTTTTCTGGTTTTTGAAAAAGAGAAGGTTTTCGACCTTTGCGAAGGCTGTCTTAGTTTCAAAAACACATCATGAAAATTGTTAGTAAAGATTAACAACTGAATAATATGAATGATTAGTAAATTAGAATTATTGTTACTAAGTCACAATATTTCCTTTATCCTATGTCTTGAGAGCTTGCCTAGGTTGTTAACATAATCCAAAGATACAAAGCAAAGCATTCAATCAAATGTTGTAAGTGTTATATACATATGAGAATGATAAGGGAAAGAGATGAACTCTGGGTTTGGGCCTGAAGGAAGGTAAGCCCAACAGATAGATAGTGAAGACGGATACCGACAACTTCAGACTCCAAAAGGTTCATGCAAAGAACTTGGGCCCGAGTTCTTTAAAAACTTGGCAGGCCTAATTTTAAATACATGTAAAAGAAGACAAGAAAGTCATTAGATGTGCTGTCCAATATACATAATTATACATAAGAAACACTAGTATAAGAGACAAATTATAACAATCAACAATAATCAAGAATGCAGAATTAGTATAAATCACATATAGTAAAGCAATTTACAATGAAAGCCTTTGTTTCCATTGAACACTAAACGGAAAGAGATTAACAAAAATGTCAACAGATAAAAGGCTTTGATAGAATTTCATTCATAGCCAAGGTACTCTTTGGATCCCTGACACTTCAAAGTTCACAAACGTCTCAAGGGTCCCGAGCTGTGCTTGTGTCAGGGAGAGTAACTCAACCAAGAACTAAATTCTATTCCCAAATACACCTAACACTAACACTTACTCTTCTCTACAGGTTTAAGTGATAATGAGGTTTTCATTGTAAACACCAATACCACCGTGATGATTATAAGCAATGAGAGATATATTTCAATAACATATCCAGATCATCTAAGCATCATCAGACATCCTATGGTTTGCACACAAGCCATGGAGCACTATCATATACTCTTATCAAGCTTAAGATAACTCAAATAGGATTAATTATAAGTGCCAACAAACAATGAGAGAACAACAACATACGAATATAAGGACTCAGAATAGGTAAGTCATGTAGTTCAAAGGAGTATAGGAGGTGTCAGGTGTATTGCTCTTAATAATCCTATTACAAGGCTCTTTCTTATGAAATATATCTATAATCATGTACTTAATCATGTATACTTAATAGAAGTCTATATACAGGTTGATTCTCCACCTCTTACTAAGTGATGAACTTCACAATCCACTTCAAAGTTCTTAAGAAAAAAGGGGCAGGCAGATACATTGGCGAGTGATTTCTAAGAGATCTTCATTCCATCTAGGTTGATTAAGAGTTAACTGTACAATCTTACGTTCCAACAAGATAGATCA
>MCJB01041290.1:16515-42315 GCA_002018475.1 Nicotiana obtusifolia | reverse complement strand
GGGGGAGTTCCTAAGTCTATGGGTAAGCTTCAGTGAACTTAATAGATTTTAATGACATGGGAGCACAATCATAAACATGATATACAAATAACAATTTCCTTTAAGGCAGAGATGAGTACGGAACTCCTAATGGGTGGCATTTAAACACGTGCTTCTCTAACCAAACTTACAGCATTACAACATGACAGAGTGTTGAACATGGAATTTGGCTAACATTGTCATCATAGTGGTCGTGAATAGTGAACATTTATACTAGGCAAGCATATTCAATTGTGAGCTAAATAGATTAGTTGTTATAATGAAGCCTTGCACCACATGGTTCTATCAGATGGTATTCAACTATATCACAACTTTAATTAGATTTATAGACATGACTTAAACCATGTAGATAGCAAGAGACAGAACTGAAGTGCATAGGCTCCTTAGAGCTTAATCCAGCTACTTTAAGGCATCCTCTCATATACTGAAGTTTCAAAGATGTAATAAAACAGTATGGAAGCAGACAGAAGGTCTTACACTGTTTGTTTAGAGTTATAGAATCATAGAAGAATACAGGGAAAGACAGTTCAAGCATTGTAACTACCAAATTTAGATCAAGTGATAGCCTTATGCTTAACTTCAGACATTCATACCAATTAGGTCAAATATCAAGTGAATCATCCCAATAACACTAGGTCACAATACACATGAGAGCTACAACAGAACATTAGGATATTAAACCAACTATTGAGGTTGTTTGAAGGTTCTTTGATTATTCTCAGGAGTTTAACAGTGCACATAAGTTATCAAAATATTCATCAAGACTACTAGAATAACTAATGAAATACATGGTTCTAATCTCATCACATTAAAGAACTTACGAGAATCCATTGATGAATTATAGATTAATAATAAACACATAGAGATAGTCGATCATAACACATGAAGAATAAAGTTTTTTAACCATGAGATAACCGAACAATCATGCTTGCAATTAAACGATTAAAAGAGGAAAAATGTTGAGGTTCACTGACCTCCTTTAAGGCATCAAACCAAACGAGACTCTTATCTAGTCATTAGGAATCCAAGACCCAAGAATCCGACCAGTGTAGCGCTTAAAATCGGAAATAATCAAAGAACTAGTTAGAAAGAAAAATTAGTTTGATTTTCAGGACTTGAAATTAATTGTTTTTCAGTGATTTTGTGTATGTGTGTCCGTTTCTGTTAGGTGAGGGCATTAAAAGACCCATTTTATAGTGGCCATCGAAAGCCACAGGGTTCAACAGATCCAAATTGGTAGCGGAAGATGACGGAGGGGTGGTGATGTGAGCAAAAGCAGGGAAAATCCAAGGAGACAGGGAAAAGGTGATGAAATTTTTACCTGAGAGGAGAAGTTGGTCGCTGAAGTCAAGACCCATCGGATAAGACCTTAGTGTCCAAAGGTCACTATGTTTGACCTCTAGAGAAAGAATAACATTGGTGATGATGAAGAAACACCATGCATGCCATATATTTAACAGCACATGAGAGAACTCCAAGATTTGATATTGCATCATTGAATCTAGGGTTTAGATTTTGGTATTTGAATTTTGAATGATGAGATAGGAAAAACAGGCTGGATTCGCGGATTTCAGGAGGCAAAAGGATAGTTTCATCCTTGATTTCTGACGTTGCACAAATTTGTGCAAGGCTTGTGACTGATTTTGATCTAGTGAGTTGAGAGAATAAAGAGAGGAAAGGGAAATAGGGACAGTGGTCAAAAGGGGAAATACTTTTAGGGTTTGGGTATGTTTAGGCTGTCTCTGGGGTTAAAGTTGAGGGAAGGGATTTGGGCCGTTGATTCTTTAGATCAAGTGCCCTCATAATGCAGCGTTTAAAAGATTTTAAGGAGACAATTCGAGGGCTATTGGATCTCCTAATTTCAACAGCCAAGATTAAGTCCAGTGGGGTATTAAAATTAAAGGAAAAACGGAGATAAAATTAGAGCCATTGATCTACAGGATGGACGACGTGGATTCATTGCGTTTGTTGTGTGAGTGATAGAGACGGGCGACATGGTGCACCACTATTGGTTTAAAGAGAGTGGCATAGATTGCCATAGTGGAATGAGATGGATTATTTGGACTGGGTCAGGTCCGGAGTGGGATTGGCATTTGGGCTAAAAGTAGTTTAAATAGCAGCCACTTTGTAATTAATTAAGAAATTATAATTATACCCTTTCAGTTTTTAACCCTTTTGAAATTAATTTAAATAAACTTAATTAAAATGTAGTAGAAAATTATAATTATCGAATAACCTATGAGTTACTGTAATTAATTAATTTTTTATACAATATTTACTTGCTAGATTATAACATTGATTATTGAAATAGTGGACTAATTAACTAAAAATTAATAAATTATTAAATTAATTATAAAACCTATGTAATATATATAAATGTTATTTTAATGATCTTAAAATAGTGATTATGACATATTTTGCAATTATATAATACTAAATTGTTAATTTCAACTAATAATACTTAATTTTTGTAAAATAGGTATTTGAAAATATTTTCAAAATGTTTATTGCAAATCATTAAGTATTAATTAAATTAATTTAAAAAGGAGGGTCAAAATTGGTCGTCAACAGCTGCCCGTCTTTGATCGGAACGATGAAAGAGTTTTCGGGCAAAAAAATTGAACCAAGGCCAATTTTGTCCCGACTTCAGACATACATTGCAGAAATGGCATATGGTTTTAAGGAATATTAAGAGTCGTAGAATTAGGATTTAAGGAAGATTCCAGGAGGATTTTGGGGAGTTAGGGCCGAATTCTAGCTTTGAATTGCTTACATACCTCGGGCTTAACGAGGATCAGGACTCATGTAGTTCTGGAGTGATGATTCGGAAGAGACGATGCTTGTAGGAATTGCCCCAGTATCATATTATGACGATATTGCGAGACGGAAGATTTGGTACCCATGATAGTTTTGAAAATTGAGGATTGATTTGAGAGATTTGAAGAATTAGAGTTCCACTAATCGTATTAAAGTTTGAGCTCGGATACTTGGCCGGCTTATAAGTTTGTTGTTACTCATAGCATTGTAGCTTGGTTTGCTGCTTAGAAGAAGTTCCACGTCGCGATGTTTGTTCCTGCAAAAATGAAAAACACACTTACCCATATATTGCAATACTTGAAGATTGTTAGCCGGGTTGTGTACCATTCTGCAACTGTCAGAGCATTAAGTCTCCTAGTGTTGGGAGTGTCTCCGCACGATGGGAGTAGTTGACTTGTAATGTAGAATGTATCTCCGCTTGATGGGAGCAGTTGCACTAAAATGTAAAGTATCTCGCTTGATGGGAGCAGTTGCATTGAAATGTAAAGTATCTCCGCACGATGGGAGCAGTTGCATCAAAATGTAAAGTATCTTCGCACGATGGGAGTTTCTGACTTAAAAATGTAATCATGCATGTAAGTTGCATGAGCAAAACATCAAAACATTAGAGATAAAAATAAGGAAATATGGAGCATGCCATAGAAATACTCTTGACTGCGAAACTAAATTGCGGCTGTCGATTGGCAGAATGTTACTGAAAAGGTTTGCAGCTATATATATACTCTCCGATATGGCAGAGCAACAGTGCGGAACGCTCCTGTTGATGAAGCGAATAGCTTGCTATATATAGGGCTTCTATTGGCAAAGCCGACGACTCGATTTGTACAGGGCACTCCGATAGGTTGAGCTGATGGTTTGCCATTTACATGGCTCCAGTTAGCTGAGCCAGTGGCTTGCTATATACAACATGCTCTATTTGGTTGAGCAGATGGTTTGCTATTTACAGTGTGCTCTGCTTGCATCGACGACCTGATTCTAAAATACCTGCGAAGGACCCGAAAGTTAGTTTTTAGTTATATAAGGAAAAATTTTAATAAGGAAAGAGGGATGATAGTTATGAGAGAATGGTGGATCCGTCATTTGCCCTAATGTGCTCCAGTATTCCCTTGTATTCCGCTGGTCTTGCATTCGAAGAATAATTCTTAGAAGGGGGGGGGTGTTGGTTTGTATTTACCATAGGCTTGGCTTTGCCCCGGTCTTGATGAGGTTACGCCATGAAGTTCGGTAGGTGGGACGAATTATGATATTTTTAGAAAATATTATTTTTTTTGAAACTTTTTTGTTTTATGGCAAATGCCGTTGTTCCGGATTATGACATGTTTAGGAAGTTCCTCAAACGCGAACGTTGTTTCTAGAAGACTCTTCCCCTTGATGTCGATCCTCCTAGATGCTTCTAATGACATGGCTTCTTGCCGCGGCGATTGCGCCCTAATCTAAACTAATGAATTACAAAGTTTTTCTAGGGTTATGACCGAACCCTTTCAGGTTGCCTAAGTATCAGAAACAGATTCAGGTTTGAATATAGTTCGTGGGTAATGATGAAGAAACTATGATGATGATCGAGCCTGACTCAGACAGCCTAGGTATCCAAATGGAATCAGGTCCAAACGTAGTTCGGTTACAAAAGATGCAAATGATGAGATTTGAAAAATGAAATGAAGTGAAGTGGCCGAGTCTGACTCAGAGTGACTACGTATCCAAATGGAATCAGGCTAGAAAGTTGTTCAATTACGAAAGATGACTAAATCTGATGAGGATTGCCTACATATTCCTTCCAAAGGAAATCAAGTCATGGCGTAGTTCCGAGTACATACAAAATGGTATTTGGATTTCCTATTACAAAAGAAAAGGGGGAGAGTGACTGGACCTTATGTGGGTTGCCTACGTATCCCTCCGTGGAAAGCCAGGTCGGGCGTATTTCTATTACAACCAAAACCTAAATTTATTGTCAATGTAGTATCTCTTGATTGTGTCTAAGCTGATAGGATTCGTGCCGAATTTTCTATCCATATCTGCCAAGATCAGAGCTCCTCCCGACAACACTCAGCGGATCATGTAAGGACCTTGCCAATTTGGCACAAACTTTCCTTTGGCTTCTTTTTGATGAGGGAATATTTTTTCCAAAACCAACTGCTCGGTATAAATTAGCGAGGTTTCACCCCTTTGTTGAATGCACTGGCCATCCTATTTTGGTACAGCCGACCATGGCATACTGCGTCCAATCTCTTATCGTCAATGAGCATGAGTTGCTCTCGCCTGACCTATATCCATTCTACATCGTCTAAATTGGCTTCTTGAATGACCCTTATAGATGGGATCTCGACTTCTGTAGGTATCATAGCTTCAGTACCATATACCAACATGTATGGCGTTTCCCAGTGTATGTCCTCATGGTGGTCCGATAGCCTAGTAAGGCAAAGGATAGTTTCTTGTGCCATTGCCTATGATTGTCCATTATTTTCCGTAGAATCCTCTTGATGTTTTTGTTAGCTGCTTCAATTGCTCCATTCATTTTCGGTCTGTGGGCTATAGAGTTACGGTGGACAATTTTGAACTTCTCGCAAATTTCCCTCGTGAGATCACTGTTGAGATTGGTTGCGTTGTCAGTCATGATTGACTCGGTTATCCCAAATCGACAAACTATGTTGTTACGGACAAAATCTACCACTACTCTCTTCATAATGACCTTGAATATAGAAGATTCGACCCATTTGTTGAAGTAATAAATTGCTACCAAGATAAAATGGTGCCCATTTGATGCAGCAGGCTCTATAGGTCTGATTACGTCTATGCCCCAAGTGGCAAATTTCCAAGGCAAACCCATTACATTCAGCTCATTAGGTGGAACACGGATGAAATCCCCGTGGATCTGACACTGGTGACACTTTTGCACATAGTGGATACTATCTCTTTCCATGGTAATCCAAAAGTATCCGGCACTTAAAATCTTCTTGGCTAAGGTGAAACCGTTCATGTGGGGTTTGCATGTCCCTACATGTACTTCTTCTAGCGGTCTGGTTGCTTCAGCAGCATCTACACATCTTGACAGACCTAAGTTTGAGGTCCTCCTATACAGAACTTCCCTGTTGAGGAAAAAGTGATTTGCTGGCCTTCTGAGTGCTCGCTTCTAAACCTTGGTAGCGTTCTCTAGATACTCTCTTGTTTTAAGGAATCTTTTGATGTCGTGGTACCATGGCTTACCCTCTGGCTCTTCATCTACATGAAAATAGTGCGAATGCTGATCCCTGATCTCTATCTCGATAAGGTTGAAGTAATTCTTATCTGGATGCTGGATCATGGATGATGACAAGGTTGCCAGAGTGTCAGCAAACTCGTTCTGAATCCTGGAAATGTGCTTGAACTTGATCTTTGTGAACTTCTTGCATATTTCCTTTACACAATGCAGGTGCGGAAGGATCTTGACGTTCTTGGTAGTCCTTTCTCCTTGAACTTGATGTATCAACATGTCAGAATCTCGTATGACCAGGAGCTCCTAGATGTTCATGTCCACTGCCATCCTAATCCCGAGGATGCATGCTTCGTACTCGGCCATATTATTGGTGCAAAGGGAACCTCATCTTTGGTGATGTCAGGTAATGGAGGGTAGGCTTCTCATGGTATGCCGAGCCTTTCAAAAACACACAACCTAAGATGCTTCCTAGGGTGATACTAACCACTAAGAACTGAAAATTCCACTAATGATGTGCTTATGATGTGGCGGAGTATCATGTGATGGGGGTGGGGTGATGGGAGGTTACGTATTGGCACTGCTGCCTACTTAAATAAAATTCTGAATCGAGATGATGGCCAAAGCACCCAAAAAAGCCTTAGCCTTAGTCAGAAGGGAGGAGGTGACTATTAGATAGGGACTCTGGAAGTTCATCGGAAGAGGTTAGTGGAAGAGATCATCTTTCTAGGGTTGGAGTCACCGAAGTGGATGATAGGCAGGAGAAGATAGAGGAGTGGACCTGGAAAGCATAAGATTCATTCAATAGCCAAGCAAGAGAGTATGCACTACTCCGAAGTACTAATAACTAAGTTGAAAAGAGAGCGGGCCAGGCCATAGACGAAAGTGAACTATAGACTACTTACCAAAGACCATAGGAAATGGAGTTAATAACATGGTAATTGGCCCTGCCAATACCAGAAGTGATAATAAAAGTAGGAATGTTGTCACTAGAACGACCAGACAAATAGAGGTGATCTATGCGTAGTCATTCCAGGTCCACGCATGTTGAAGATAGTTGTTATAAAATTAATAGAACTTAAAATGGATGAAACACCAGATAGATGAAGGCTAGAAATTGCTAAATCAACTACTCCTCCACCGTCCTGAATCTGAAATTAGAACTGCCTCAATTCCTACTCCTTTTGAAATTTTCTGCTCCGTCGAAGAATATTCTCCAGTCAGGGTACGATTCGTGGTGCGTGGTGTATGCTGACATGTAATGCCTCAACTTCTGGACGAACCAAGTTAAAGCACAGCAGGTGCAGTCTATCAGTGGATTTGGCTTCACATGGTGTGAACTTCTTGCTTAAGTAGTAGATAGCTTGCTCCTTTCTCCCAATCTCATAGTATTGTCCCAACACGCATCCAAATGCATTGTCCAAAAGTGACTTATATAACAACAATGGCTTCTCGGTTTCAGGAGGAACCAACACTGGCGGATTTTACATGTATTACTTGATCTTGTCAAAAGCTTTCTAACACTCTTCTGTCCACTTTGTAGCAACATTCTTTTTCAACATCTTGAAGATAGGCTCACAAATTACTGTGGACTGGGCTATGAATCTGCTATTGTAATTTAGCCTACCAAGGAAACTCATCACATCCTTCTTGTTTTTAGGCGGTGGAAACTCTTGAATGGCTTTGATCTTTGAAGGATCCAACTCTATCCCTTTCCTACTTACAACGAAACCTAGCAATTTTCCAGCAGGGACTCTGACTGCACATTTTGAATGGTTTAACTTTAAACTATACCTCCGCAAGCATTCGAAAACTTCTTCAGGTAATCCAAATGCTCTGAATTCTATCGAGACTTGATGATGATGTCATCCACATATACCTCGATTTCTTTGTGAATCATGTTGTGAAAGAGAGTTTTCATGGCCCTCATGTAAGTAGCACCAACATTCTTGAGGCCGAATTGCATGGCTCTGTTGTAGTAAACTCCCCAAGGCGTAGTGAACGTTGTCTTTTCTGCATCTTCTTCATGCATCAGGGTCTGATGGTACCCGGTCAAACAATCTACAAATGACTGCAGCTCATGCTTCGCGCAATTGTCGATGAGAATATGAATATTTGGTAAAGGGAAATCTTCATTTGGACTAGTCTTGTTAAGATCTCGATAATCTACACATATCCTGATCTTCCCATCCTTCTTTGGTACTGGTACGATATTTGCTAACGATGTGGGATAATTGGTGACTCTCACCACATTTGCCTCTATCTGCTTGGTTACTTCTTCTTTTATCCTCAAACTCAAATCTGGTTTGAACTTTTTGGGTTTTTGTTTGACTGGCGGTCTGGCAGGATCGGTAGGCAATCGATGCGAAATGATATTAGTGCTCAATCCAGGCATGTCGTCATACGACCATGCGGATATGTTCATGTACTGTCGGAGGAGATCGACCAATTCTTCTTTCTGATCTGCTTCTAGATAGATACTGATTCAATTCTCTTTCACGTCTGGCTTCCTAGGTTGACCACTTCTATTTCCTCAAGGTTAGGATTTTTCTGGCTTTCTGGCTATTCGATCTCTTGTGGGAGATTATCTGGAATTATGTTTTCTTCCTATTCCTCGTAATCTAGATCACTTTGCTCTAGGGTTTCGTTACATGCCATAATCGCGGAATGCGGGTTTTTATCATTTTAATTACCGAAAAGAAAAACTAGGTATAAATGAAGTGATAAATAAGTTTGCAATAATTGTAAGAAAGCATCTTTTTATTTCATCAAAAGAGGAACGTCTAAGCGTTCAAGGAGGCAAATGACAAAAAGGTACAGGCATGGTTCAAGCCTCAATTGATCGTGCGTTTTTCCAAAAAGTTTTACAATTCCACATACCGTTCGGCAAACAAAAGATGGGCTGACGGTCCAATTCTACAAGTCCTCTCCTGGTTCGGCATTCCGAATGATCAGTATCTTGATATTAACTTTGTCACAACATTCTTCAATCATGGTCATGAATAACCTTCCCATTCCATCGACGATGTCATCTTCTGGTGTTGAGCTCTGACCTGGACCCAAAACATGCTCCAGCACAAAAGATTTCTTCCCGAAGCTACCGATATAAGTCTTTCCAGTTGGAGGCTGACACCCTATGCCAGCTCTGTCTTTCTGCTCACTTGGCTTAATCGACTCTGTTATCCCATCTGATAGGGCTCCCAGCCCAGATCCCGTTTTGTATCCGAACTTCATCATTTCTCTCATAGCCATCTTTGATCTGTATGGTGATTGCATACCCATATTTTTCTCGGTCTCTTCTATCTTTGTGGTCTGCATGATCTCAATCGCATGAAAAGCGACCCCATCTAATCCTTCTATGAATGGAGCTGCATGTTCCAGACAAGCTGATTGGCTCCATTCGCCGTGGACTACAATCTCTTGAGAACCCCACTCGAACTTCATGCACTGCTGTAGGGTAGACGAGATTGCCCCTGCCATATATATATATCCAGGGTCTTCCTAGCAACCAGTTGTATGAAGATGAAATGTCCATCACTTAGAACAGTATGGGAAACTCAACTGGTCCAATCTACAGATCCAAATAGATTTCCCTAATGACATCCTTTTGTGACCCGTTAAAAGCTCTTACACTCACATGACTTTCTTTTACTTCTCTTAGATAAATACACAACTCTCGTACTGTAGAAAGAGGGCTGATATTGACCCCTGATCCTCCATCAACAAGTACTCGGGACAACCTTATCTCCATATTTGACAGTGATGTTTAAAGCTTTACTGTGACCTACGCACTCTATGGGAAGTTCATCTCTTCGGAAGGTGATCATATTTGCTTAGACCATCTTCCCGATGGTTGCTGAGTGCCTCACTAGTAGTGTTGCTTGGCATGCTCACTCCACTTAACACCTTCATCAAGGCATTTTTGTGACTGTCAGAACTCATCAGTAGATCCATGATCGATCTTTGCGGCGGGGTTTTCTTTAACTGTTCTTGTATAGAGTATTCTTTGGTTGACATATTCTTCCAGAATTGTATAGCCTCCAAATCTGCTATATTCCTTCTCTGAATCTATTCCCTTCCTAGATTCCATCGATTTACTTCCTCAGGAGCGTAACACCTCCCTGACCTTGTCATTCCATGAGCCGCTACGGAACCCGTCAATTTGGCTTTCCCTTTCTACTGATATGTCCACGGGACTGTCTTCTATTCCGGATCCTCTTCATCCCTGATAATTGTGGTGTACTGTTGCAGGTAAGTCTGGACCATCACTCTAGGTTTTAACTCTACAGTGATCATTGGAGTCCTTCGAGGTGGGACCCTTGCATCCTCAGTGTTTCCTATAATGATGATGGTTCCTTTCAAGTCATATTCTTCATCCAAGGTGATCATGATAGCTCCTTGATTCTGGTGGTTCGACAGCGTGTTATGTTCACATTGCGTGCGGCTGGGGTGCACTAAATGGATCCACTTCTGATCAGTGACTCAATTTCATTTTTCAGTTTGAAGCAATCCTCGGTATCATGCCCTAGTATATTTGAGTAGTAGACGCATCATTTGGTTGCATCAAAGTATTTTGAAGGATACTCAAGAATCCTTCCTTCTATCGGGTGTATCAAACCTGCTCTCCTCAATCTTTCAAACAGTTGAGCCAAAGGTTCATCAATCGGGGTGTAGTTTCTGGGACCTTTTTCTTCAATTTTTGGGCGAGGCCGGGGTGCATAGGTGGGTCAATTTTGATGAGTGGTAAATTGAACTGGAGGCTCTGGTCGTGGTGGAGTTAGATTTGTGGGCACGAGGTGGCTTATATTGAGATTGGGGATTGTAGTATGGTTGTCTGTTGTGTACTGAGCATAAGTAGGTGGGTGTGGGAAATGAGTGTGGAGAGTAAGAGTTGTTTCCATGCTGTGGATTGTACTGGTAATAGGGAATGATTACTGATGCCTCTTCCTTTTTCTTCTTCCGCTGCCTATTGAACTGGATTGGAATGCTTTGCTGGTTGCTTGTAATGTGGCCATAGATTGTACCTTGCCAGATTTTATTCCTTCCTCTAAAAAGTATCCCATTATAAGAAGTTCAGGGAAATTCTGCCCCATCATGCCCATCATTTTCTCAACGTAGATCCGTTCCTGAGCCTTGATGAAGTACTTGGTCAACTCACTGTTATCTAAGGGGGATTGCTCTCTGGAGGCCGCCGACCTCCATCGACGTACATACTCTTGGAATGATTCTGACGGATTTTTCTACAAGTTTACCAAAGTGAATCTATCCAGGGTAATTTCAATGTTGAACCGAAAACGGTTCATGAAATCTTCTGCCATATCCTGCCACTCCCTCTAGTTTTTTGGGATCTTAGCGAGTGTACCAAGTAAGTGCCTCCCCTGTCTAACTCCTTATGAACAACTTCATCCTCAACTTCTCGTTTCTTCTTGCTCCAACTAGCTCATTGCAGTAGGCTCTCAAGTGCGCATGGGGATCACCCACCCTATCAAAGATATCAAACTTCGGAGGCTTGTACCCTATCGACATTTCCATATCAGGGTGTATAGACATATCCTCATAATCTAGACTTTCGCTTCCTCTAGTGACTTAAAGGTTCTTCATTTGTTTCCTCAATGCCCGCAATTGTTCAGACACTGACTCTTCCTCCTTACTTAACTTCCCTTTCCATTTTAGCATATTGATCAACTTCATAAGGCAGCCTGACCATGACCGGTGCTGTGATAGTGGGTTCTGAAACGGCATATATGGGAGGAACATATCGCTCATGTGCATCGGTATGTGCTGGTTTTTGGTTAGTGGTGAAGGTTGCACATCAAGAGGAGGGGTATGAACTGTGCTGGTTGTAGTTAGTGTTTTTGAGGTGTCTGAACATAATTTGGTACATAAGGGGTGTGTATAGGAGGGTTCGGTGGGTTTGCGGGGGTTACTGGGGTATATATGGGTAGTAGGGACTGAAGTTGGGATATTATTTGCTTGGCAAGTAGTTGAAGGAAAGTGGTTGGGGATTGAATCCAGCGAATGAAAACGGGGTGGTTGTGGGAGCGTCGTCACAACCAGATGTGCCAATTCCCGAATGTGTTGTACTTCCTCCCTCAATGATTCCATCTCTTGGTCCATCCTAGCCACATATTTCGTCATTCTGCGTATCATAATAAATGTTACATTATTATTTTCAACATTCATAAGAAAAAAAATTCTTTCTTTTAGGGAATAATAATAAAGTAATACAAAAAAAAAAGAAAAAGAAAAAGAATAGAAGTCAGTTTTAATGTTTACACAAATCCATGCACACAGAGCAGTTAGTTCACGTATTCAAGCAAGCGCGTTCCCTAAAGCTCGAGGGACCTCTCTTTGCCGGAGGTAGGCCTAAATCACGAGTTTTGAAAAAAAATTAGATTCGACACATTTAGATCCAAAACAATCTTGGTTTTCATTGATAATGTTTGGATTGTAGCAGGGGGGAGCAAATGTTACATTATTATTTTCAACATTCATAAGATTACATGGGCTCAAAGAAACAAGCCCTTAGGGGAACGGAAAGGTTCAAGATAAAAGATACAAGGTGGGAAAAGGAATGGCATCATCCAGCTTCTAATAGCCATCATCGGAATCATTCCCCAACTTTTCTTCTTCTTCTTCTTCTTCTTCTTCTTCCGGTTCTTTTTCCGGGTCTTCTTCAAATTCGTATTCATCATCATTGAACTCGGGCTCTTCCTCTGGTTCTATCCCAGACTCAATCTATATACATTCAACTACTCGGTCATCATCCTTGGGAGGTGGAAGCATGTGATCAATTGACCTCGGGACCACTTGGCGATGCATGGAGGTAATCACGAGGTAGTTTGGAAAAATCTCATGATAGATTTTCTAAGCCGCCACTGCATCCTCCAGCTAGGATATTCCTTCCTTACTTGGTCGGGCTAGCTCATCTTCTTTATTGATCCAGACACAATACTCCGGAGTGCACCACGAATTCTGACCCGTTGGTATCATGAGTAGATCATTCCACTCCTCCTGTAGCCTCCTTATCCTTGGTATCAGGATCTTCCCATTATACTCATCTTCATACAGTGTCGTCCTCGTCCAGAGAAGTATATCCTGAATCAACCCGAGTTGCCTGAGAACTCGTAAGGGTGAGTATGGCTGTATGCCCCCGGGTCCAATCAGCTCGATGAAATACTTCTCGGGAGTCCTTAGCATTGCCCTTCCACTCAGCCATGACAACTTCCAGTTGGTCAACTCCCCGCTTATATTGGTCAGCATCTCTCTCCATTCTTCTTGTCCATGCGTGGAGACCCAATGCCTCATTCTCTCACTGTGACTTCGAATCATGTTGCTGACGCCTACAAAGTAGTCAGTTGTGGCCTCTCGTTGAAAGAAGTGTTCCGTGGCCTATATTTGAAGCAACAAGTTACAACCCTTGAAGAAATTGTACCCCTGGGAACATGCAGACAATGCTCTGAGAAATTCGGCTAACACCATAGGTACCAAAGTGGTTTGGAGGTTGCCCTGGAATGTTGCCAAGACCACAGGCAGCAAGTTGATAATGATCCATCCTCTTCTTTGCGGAAAAACCAGCAGTCCTAGCAGCGCCAAAGAGAAGGTTATGGGTCGGAAACTTTCCCATATTTCCTGATCACATTGAAATTCTCCCAAATACTATTCATAGCTTTCACGATGTCCAAACCTGTTGAACAATTTGTCCAGGCTTACCTATCCATCTTAAATATTTGTTAAACCCGGACTGTTTGCCAGACCCAAAGCATCGAGAAACCTATAGCCGGGCATAGTAACCGGTAGTATCGGCTTCCTTCCTATGAATGGTAGCTCTGTGAAGCTGGTAAATTCTTCCATCATTGGCACTAACTCATAGTCAGCGAACTTGTAAACCACTTTTGCCGGATCCCAAAATTCTATCAGCAAGCGGGTAAGCACCCTGTTAGCCCGGATGTTTAGTAAGGCAGTCAATGCTCCGAGGTGTGTCCTGATTTCGTCTCCATGCTCTCGGTAGATGTTCTTCCACCATTGCTTTGGCTTGTGTGGTGCTCCCATTACCATATTCATCTCGGGGATGTTTTAGTTGACTTCCATTTATGAAGATGGTGGAAAAAGGGGGTTTGATAAGTTTTTGCTTAGAATCATTAGTGTCTCGTCATGATTAGTTCGTGTTTCCACAAAAATAATGTCGTTTGGTGCATGACCCGTTGACATTAGGGTGGCTCTCCTAATCGTGTGTTGATGCCGAGGACCGACTCACCTAAGGTTTATGCAATATGGCCTATGTTAGCTAGAGTAGAGTGTTTCCTAATTTTGAGTTGGACTAAATATTGCGAGAAGTTATGTTAGTTAACCTAACAAAGCCATTCTCTGAAACTAAGGAATTTTGAAAAAAGGTTAGGAGGGGTGTAAAACACAACCCTCGCATACCATCGTGTATGATAGTGTACGACCAAGACTCGATAGGAAAGAGTGTGATAACATTATATATAAAGCGGTAATAGCTAGTGGAATGTTAGTAATAATATTGAAGCAATCAAATAAGTACATAATGAGCAAGTAAGGCAGGTAAGCACATAGTTGTAAATCAAACACAATTAAAGCAACGTACAAACAATCCTAAATTGCAAGTCCAGTCTAAGTTTGCTAAGGTCAGAACCTAAGTGAGAATCCTCAGCAGAATCGCCATGTTGTTGCACCCTATTTTGCACTAGTCAAAACAAGATTCAACTAGTGTTTTTCCTATTAATGAAAAAGGAGAATCACCACCTAATATTTAAAGCTATACTAGGGTATCTGTTTAATTACTAAGATCATTTTTCTATTAGTCTGCTAACCGGTGAGATTTTGGGTAAGGGTTCTTGTTCTTCTAAGAGGAAGGTGTTAGGCACCCCTTAAAATCTACTTGAAGTAGCTCCATAGGAGTTAGACTAGGTTTAAGGAATTAGATATCTATATTCTACTTAATTAGTGCTTAAAAAGTATTGCTATAGTATATCTAGTTTAAAACTTATCACTTGAAAATAGTATATGTAATTTTAAAAGGGATATAGGTTTCATTTGTAAAAACCCTTTAAAAATGTTACATCTATATGATTGAAAGAGTTTCTAGAAGTATATCTACAATATTTATATTTGCAAACTTTGTGAGATGTGGCTAAGTTTAAAATACCTTATCTTTGAAATGGTGTGGCTATTTATATGGCTCTAGTAAAGTAAGGTTGTTTAAAGAGATAGTCTTTAGGTATACCTCGAAGATTGATTCTCAAATCTCATATTTTAATTTGAAGAAATCATCCGAAAACCTTGGCTGTGGAGCAGTGTTTGTTTGATTTTTGTAGAAAAGCCCAACCTTTGGAAAACCACTTTTTCGATTCGTTTTCTAGTTTTTGAAAAAGGGAAGGCTGTCGACCTTTGCGAAGGCTATCTTAGTTTCAAAAATACTTCATGAAAATTGTTAGTAAAGGTTAAAAACTGAATAACAGGAATGATTAGCAAATTAGAATTATTGTTACTAAGTCACAATGTCTCTTTTATCCTATGTCTTTAGAGCTTGCCTAGGGATTTACATAATCCAAAGATATAAAGCAAAGTATTCAATCAAATACTGTAAGTGTTATATACATATGAGAATAATCAACAAACTTAAAGACATAAGGAAAAGAGGCGGACTCTGGGTTTGGGACTGAAGGAAGGTAAGCCCAGCACATAGTGAAGACGGACAGCAGCAACTTCAGACTCCAAAAGGTTCAGGCAAAGAACTTGGACCCGAGTTCTTTAAAAACTCGGCAGGCCCAATTTTAAATACATGTAAAAAAAGACAATAAAGTCATTAGATATGCTGCCCAATATACATAATTATACATAAGAAACATTAGTATAAGCCCAAGACAATTTATTACAATCAACAGTAATCAAGAATGCAGAATTAGTATAAATCACATATAGTAAAGCAATTTATAGTGAAAGCCTTTGTTTCCATTGAACAACTAACCTAAAGATATTAACAAATATCAATAGATTAAAGGCTTAGGATAGTATTCCATTTATGGCCAAGGTACTCTTTGGATCCCTAACACTTCAAAATTCACAAGGGTCTCAAGGGCCCCGAGCAGTGCTTGTGTCAGGGAGAGTAACTCAACTAAGAACTAAATTCTATTCCCAAATACCCCCCAAGTACTCACACTTACCTTCTCTACAGGTTTAAGTGCTAATGAGATGTTCATTGTAAATACCAATACCACAGTGGTGATTATACTCATTGAGAGATATATTTCAGTAACATATTCAGATTATCAAAGTATCATCACACGTCCCATGGTTTGCACACAAGCCATGTAGAACTATCATATACTCCTATAAGCTTAAAAGCACTCAAATAGGATTAATTATAAGTGCCAACAAAAAATGAGAGAACAACAACACATGAATATAAGGACTCAGACTAGGTAAGTCATGAAGTTCAAAGGAGTATAGGAGGTGTTAGGTGTATTGCTCTTAATAATCCTATTAGAAGGCTTTTGCTTATGAAATATATCTATAATCATGTACTTAATCATGTATACTTAATAGAAGTCTACATACATATTGCTTCTCCACCTCTTACTAAGTGAGGAAGTTAACAATCCACTTCAAAGTTCTTAAGAAAACAGGGGCAGGTAGATATATGTCACGACCCGAAATCCAACTTGTCGTGATGACACCTAACCCAATCCTCTAGGTAAGCCATTAAAAACTATCCAACTTGATGAGATTTATTAAGAGAAGAAACGATTATACAACTACTTTTATACAAGAATTCCCCAAGGATTAGTAGTACAAATCATGAGCTTCTAAGATTTAGATTTTTACAACACTGAATTGAAATAATTACAATAGCTGTTTGAAATGTAAATGATCTAATGCTACCAAGGACTAGTGATAGTGTCACGACCCAAACCGGAGGACCATGACGGTCACCCGGGCCTTACGTGCCGAGTACCAACGTACATTTTATCTAACCTTTCTTCTTCTCTATAAGGGGCTGACGAGATCAGTATGAATGGCAAACAATAATCCTAATCACCTCTCATTTACCCGAAAATACGAGTTACAATATCTTTAATTCGTTTAACTTCTAATACTTGTTAACCATCCTTATACACCCTTGCATCATTTAAGACCAATAGGACTAAATTCTTATTATCTCAAAGGTAATCTCTTCTGGGACCTACATAGACTGTCTTACAGCGTAATCTAACGTATACAAATATGGGTTGTAACACCCTCCCCTCCTTAGGAACATTCTTCCTTGAATGTAAGGGTTTATGGGGAGTCTAACTCATCGTGGATTTCTGACTGAAATTTCCGGCTGCGTTTCCTCTATAAAATGGACACTAGCAAAACTTGCGAACAGTTAAACCCAACCTATGGCCTTACAAGGCTATACAAAGCATTATAGCTACGTACGTTATCCGCATATCACCATTTTGTATTAAGAAAAAGTATTCTCAAGTTATTGCTTCCCTCATAGAGGCGTTTCTCCTTCTAATGCGTCCTGCGTTCCCTGACATCCTTGTTATCTTCATTCTGGAACAGGTAAGGGTATTTAGACTTCATCTCATCTTCTGCTTCCCATGTCATTTCTTCCGTATTATTGTTCCTCCACAATACTTTGACGGAAGCTACATCATTTGTTCTCAGCTTGCGGACTTGTTGATCTAATATAGCCACTGGCATTTCTTCATATGACAGATCCTTTGTAACTTGTACATCTTTGATAGGGACGACCCGGGAAGGGTCTCCAATACATTTCCTCAACATAGATACGTGGAATACCGGGTGGACAAATTCCAATTCAGATGGCAATTCTAACTCATAAGCATCCTGTCCAATTCGTCGAAGAACTTTGTACGGCCCGATATACCGCGGATTCAGTTTACCCTTCTTCCCAAAACGCATAACACCCTTCATCGGTGAGATCTTCAGGAAGACCCAATCACCAACCTCAAATTCCAGGTTACGACGTCAGACATCGGTAAAAGATTTTTGCCTGGTTTGTGCCGCCTTCAGTCGCTCTTGTATCACTTTCACCTTCTCAATGGCTTGGTGAATTAAATCTGGTCCATATAGTTCCGTCTCACCGGCTTCGAACAATCTAATTGGTGATCTACATCTCCTCCCATACAATGCGTTGTACGGGGCCATTTTAATACTGATAGCTATTATTGTAGGCGAATTCTATGAGTGCCAGATGGTCATCCCAATTCCCCTTGAAATCTAGAACACATGCTCGTAGCATATCTTCGAGTGTCTGAATAGTACGTTCAACCTGTTCGTCAGTCTGCGGATGGAATGCCGTGCTGAGATTCACTTGTGTGCCTAAACCCTTCTGAAAAGATCTCCAAAAGTTAGCCGTAAATTGAGCTCCTCGGTCTGATATAATAGAAAATGGCACACCATGAAGCCTAACAATTTCCTTGATATACAATTTTGCATAATCTTCAGCTGTGTAAGTTGTCTTAACTGGCAGAAAATGGGCACATTTTGTAAGTCGATCAACTATCACCCAGATGGAGTCAAACTTATGATAAGAGCGAGGTAACCCAACAATGAAGTCCATATTAATCACCTCCCATTTCTAGGTCGGAATTTCTATATTTTGAATCAATCCACCGGGTTTCTGATGCTCAATGTTTACTTGTTGATAATTAGGCAACTTGGCTACAAATTCTGCAATAGACTTCTTCATGTTATCCCACCAGTACTGCTCCTTAAAGTCATGATACATCTTTGTCGAACCGGGATGGATGGAATATTGGGACTGATGAATCTCAATCATAATTGTCTCTTGTAACCCTGCTACATTAGGCACACATAATCGGCCCTGGTATCTTAGTGTCCCATCCCTTCCGATCTCGAAAGATGAAATTTTACCCTGCTGAATGCCCTCTCTCAATCGTACCAAGGTAGGATCTTCATATTGCCGTGCTTTTACCTCGGTTACCAAAGATGATTCCGACGCATTCTATATAGTAACACCTCTATCATCAGAGTCTAACTATCTGATTCTCATATTGGCTAGCGGATGAAGCTCTTTAGTCAACCCCTGTCTACTTGCCTCAATGTGTACTAGGCTTCCCATTGACTTACGACTGAGAGCGTCTGCCACAACATTTGCTTTACCGGGATGGTACAATATCTCGACATCGTAATCTTTCAGTAATTCAAGCCACCTACATTGCCTCATATTCAACTCTTTCTGCTTGAAGATGTATTGTAAACTTTTGTGATTTGTGTAGATGTCAACATGGACACCGTATAAGTAGTGCCGCCAAATCTTCAAAGCATATATTACTGCAGCCAATTCCAATTTATGAGTCGAGTAATTATTTTCATGCTTCTTTAATTGTCTTAATGCATAAGCAATCACTTTCCCACGTTGCATTAATACGCACCCCAAACCTACACCTGAAGCATCATAATATACCACATACCCTTCTATTCCTTCTAGGAGAGTAAGCACTGGCGCGGAGGTCAACCGATTCTTTAGCTCCTGGAAACTATGTTCACAAGCGGCAGACCATTGGAACTTGGTATCTTTCCGTGTCAACTTAGTCAATGGTGCTGATATAGAGGAAAACCCTTCTACAAACCTCCTATAATATCCTGCTAGCCCTAGAAAACTGCGGACTTCTGACGGTGTTGTAGGTCTTGGCCAATTTTTCACTGCATCGATCTTTTAAATGTCAACACTAATACCCTCGTCAGATATCACATGGCTAAGGAATGCTACTGAGTTTAGCCAGAATTCACATTTGGAGAGCTTAGCATACAACTTACGATCCCGAAGGGTCTGTAATACTATCTGCAAATAGCCTGTATGTTCTATCTCTGAACGAGAATACACCAGAATGTCATCAATGAATACAATCACGAACACATCGAGATAGGGCCTGAATACACTATTCATGAGATCCATAAAAGCTACTGGGGCATTTGTTAGGACAAACGACATTACCAAGAACTCAAAATGCCCATATCTTGTCCGGAAGGCTGTTTTTGGAATATCCTTCTCCTTGACCCTCACCCGATGATGCCCCGAACGTAAGTCAATCTTGAAAAAAATACTTGGCACCCTGGAGTTGGTCAAATAGGTCGTCAATCCTTGGAAGTGGATATTTGTTCTTTATAGTAAACTTATTCAACTATCGATAAACGATACACATCCTTAACGACCCATCTTTTTTTCACACGAACAAGACTGGAGCACCCCAAGGTGAAGTGCTAGGCCTAATGAAGCCCTTATCCAGCAAGTCCTTCAACTGTGCCTTCAACTCTCACAACTCTGCCGGGGCCATCCTATATAGAGGGATAGAGATAGGTTGAGTGTCCGGAAACACATCAATGCTAAACTCAATCTCCCTTTCAGGAGGAAGACCTGGGAGTTCATATGGGAAAACATCTGGAAATTCATTGACCATGGGGATTGATTGTATAGTAGGCGGCTTCGCCTCCGCATCCCTAACGCGAACGAGATGATAAATGCAACCCTTTGCATCATTTTCCTTGCCTTAAGATAGGAAATAAACATATCTTTCGGTGTAGCAATGTTCCCCTTCCATTCGATGACGGGTTCACCAGGAAACTGAAATCTAACCATCTTCATACGACAATCAACATTTGCATAGCATGAGGCCAACCAATCCATTCCCATTATCACATCGAAATTAACCATTTCTAACTCAATTAAATTCGCCGAGGTTTGACGACTACAAATCATCACTATACAACCTCTATATACCCTTCTAGCAATCACTGATTCTCCTATCGGAGTAGCTACCGCTAGTAGTTTACTTATTAATTCAGGTTTGACGCCAAACTTATAAGCCACAAAGGGTGTAACATATGATAATGTAGATCCCGGATCAATCAATGCATATACATCATAAGAAAACACAGACAATATACCTGTAACAACATCCGGAGATGACTCGAGATCCTGTCAACCTACTAGAGCATATGTTCGATTTTGGGTACCACTCGAACTCGGCACTGCACTTCTACCTCTACCACGACCTGTCGAATGCTGAAAACCTCATGCTGGAGGTCGAACTGATGAGGAAGAACCAGCCACAGATCCAGTCAGCTGAGCCATACCACCACCTTCTCTGTTAGGACAATCCCGCCTCATATGGCCAGGCTGTCTGCAAGAATAGCATGCATTGGAACCTCGACAGCATTGTCCAAAGTGGGCCTTGCCGCACTTATCACAACGAGGTGTTAGGGGTCTCGTCCGACTAGTATCCTTATGATATTGTGAGCCTGATGCCCCCGAACTCTGACCTGGACCAGAATAGGTAAATTAATCATACTGAGGCCTCTGAAAGTGTGGAGAAGCACTATCTACAGGTGGCGCCAAACTCCTCGAAGGTTGAGGCCTGACACTACCTCTGAAGTCACCAAAATACCCTACAAATCTCGCCCTCTTATGCTGGCCCTTATCCTGCTCCCTGTCTGCTCTTTGCTGGCGCTTACGATCCTCTAGTGTCTGGGCATAAGCCTGAATACGAGAAACATCCATGGCCTCTATCAACGAGGCTGTCGTGCACTTATTTATCATATATGGTCCCGATCCGTTCACGAACAGGTGCACCCTATCGCTCATCTCGGCCACTATATAGGGAGCATACCTTGCTAAAGAATCAAACTGCATACTATACTCTCGCACACTCATATTACCCTGTCGAAGGTTCAAGAACTTATCAGCTCTACCTCGTCGTATCTCAACTGGCAGGTAGTGACGAAGAAAGGCCTCTAAAAATTCCTTCCACACAGGTGGAGGAGCGTTGGACCCCGGGATCTCTCCTAACTATCATACCGGAAAACTGCTAAATCTCCTAACCGATAAGAAGCCAACTCTACAGCATCCGTAGCACTAGCGTGCATAACTCGCAGTGTACGATGAACCTGATCAATAAACGTCCGCGGGTCCTCCTTGGGGTCTGACCCGGTAAACACTGGAGGATCTAGATTAATAAAATCACGAACTCTCGCACTAACTGGTTTATTAGCAGTACCGGTATTCTGCCTCTGAGCCTGAGTAGCTACCAAGCTAGTCAATAATTGTACCGCACCTTGCATATCCTGGTCTATAGTACCAGATGGAGGAGTTGAAGATGTTGGGTGCCTTCTAATATCCTCTGGAGGACAAGGAGTAAATGAGTTCTGAGATGGCATCTCACTCTGAGGATCACTTTGGCCTGCTCTGGCGGGAGGCACCTTACTGGTACCCTCTCCCGCAGCTGTATCAAGGCGTCTACTAATCACTTGCTTCCTAGTCGTGGGTATCGCTTAAAAGAACATGGTCAATATTAGAGACAAATACTTACAACTCAGCTCTGCGCACGATCTAGATTTAGGAAAAAGGTAACAACCCTAAATGTCATGCAGCCTCCAGATTATAAATGTGGCGCGCTACACATCCATAATCAATACTCTACTAAACACGGCTCATAGACAACCCCTAGGACAAACCTGCTCTGATACCAAGTTTGTCACGACCCAAACTGGAGGGCCATGACGTGCACCCCGGCCTTACGTGTCGAGTACCAACGTACATTTTATCTAACCTTTCTTATTATCTATAAGGGCCGATGAGATCTGTATGAATGGCAGACAATAATCCTAATCAACCAAAATTCCAGATAATGACATCAACATATATAACATGGCCGACAAGGCTGTCATGAAAAACTATACAACAAAAATAAACTTGTCGACAAGGCAATCCTCAATATACATGAGTCGACACCTGTCTATGAGCATCTACAGGAACATAAGTGATGCAACATGGCTGGAACAGGCCCCCGGCATACCCATAATGCCTATAACAAAATGCATACCAAAACCACGGCAAGTCTGGAGAAGGGATCTCGCCAATAACCGGTGAACTGGGCAGCCTACTATGGTGGGGGAGCTTCGCCTACCTGTCTATCAGGACTTGCAGCACGACATGCAGCGTCCACAAATAAAAGGACGTCAGTACAAATAAGGTATTGAATATATGAGGCATGAAAGCATAATGTAAGAACAGTAATGTGCATAGGGATAGAAAACATACACCCTGTAACATCTGAGTGTCTCTGAGGGCGACTAATCATGAAATGCCTGATATGCATATACATATATATCCTTTTAAAATCATCATATACATACGCCTCTGTGGGTCTCATCATCATCATATCATACCCCGGCCATCATAAGGCTCGGTAACATCATACCCAACTGATTAGTGGTTGCACAATAGGTGCCATACCCGGCCCGACTATAGCGCGGACTCGGTAGAGTAAAATAGATGCCGAGTATAGCGCGACTCAGTAGAGTAAAACAGATACATATATATAGTTTCACAATAGGTGCCATACCTGGCTGACTATAGCCCGGCTCGGTAGAGTAAAATAGATAATGCATGCTGGACTTATTGGAATCAAACTTTGAACCCTTCAGAGTCGCATAAGGTCAAAGAAGTAACATCAACATCAATCCTCCCATAAGAGGGGAAACAATATACCACTACTTTCTAAGAGTAAAGTATCTTTGGAGGCTCGTTCATTGCATTATGTACAATTAGAGTCGTGCAAAAGAAGGAAAGGGACAGTCTCACATACCTTGTTTATACTACCCAATCTCAAGCTATGAAAATGTCATGTCTCCTTAGTCTACAATAAGAGAAATGAAACTATCGTTATCGTTTAAGCGTCGTAACTATTATGTATCTACTATAACCTATTTTGCGATGAAACGGACATCACCTCCCCTATATATATGACTTCCCACAAGTTAACACAATCACCAAACAGCCCAAACAACATCAATAATAATCTTATTAAGCCTCCCAAAACAGTCCACCAACCAACAACATTACTAACAAGCCTTTCGACGTATATCTCACAAGTTCTAACTTCAACGACTTAGCCGTAACTTGGATAATCTTAAATACATGTAGGGTAAGAGGTTCCTTACCTTTAAACAGAAATAAAAACTCCAATTTGACCTTAATTGACCGTGAGATATCCCTCCAATGCTGCCACAAGAACGAGGAAGCGAAGCTAGAAATCAATTAGAGTTTTTCGGCACTAGAATCACTTTAGAAGGTTTGAAATCACCTAGGTTGATATTAAAACTTGAGGGAGTATTTTACAGACCATAAACAACTTAAAGCAACCTCCCACATGATCTGGAACAACACAAAAATCAACAACAACAAGAAGAAATAGGAACTTACTAGTGCCACGGGATTCCCGACACTTGATTTGTGTTGTTTGCCCTTTGTTTTAGTCTTGGATCATGAGAGAACCTTGAGAGGGTGTTCTTAGAGTTCTAAAGTCTGAATATACTGAAAACTAATGACTTAAAATGGGGTTTAAGCGTGTTATATATATCCATATGTCTTAAACCGCCTATGTGGACCCCATAGAGAGGTGCTTGGCGCAGTCCTCCGAAAACGCGAATATCTCCCAATTCTGAGATCGTATCGACGAACGGTTTAATGCGTTGAAAAATAGACTCATAGACCTTCAATTTGCTGGGTTTATCATCCCATAATTCCAAGCAAATTGGGAGAAAACCATAGTGACATTTGATCTAAAGTATGAGTAAAATTATGAACGTAAGCTGCGACAACTTTTGTCGACTTTTGCTTCATAACTTGTTTGACTTCAAAACTTATGAAACGGATATTATATGATTCAAATACCTTAAAACATAACCTCTTGGTAATATCAGTCACCTCTCGTTTACCCAAAAATACGAGTTACAATATCCTTAATTCGTTTAACTTCTAATACTTGTTAACCACCGTTATACACCCTTGCATCATTTAAGACCAATCGGACTAAATTCTTATTATCTCAAAGGTAATCTCTTCTTGGACCTATGTAGACTGTCTTACAGCGTAATCTAATGTATACAAATATGGGTTGTAACAGATAGCTATAACTTGAATGCAGGTACATCTTCTGATCCATCTCCTGCTGTACGTAGCAACATCAGTGATGCAAATAAATTTGATCAAGTGTTATCAATTCCATCTATGAACAAGACAAGAAAAGGCGTTGGTTATCCTTGGAGAAGATCCAAGCGTCCATAAATCTTGCTATGGACGAATCTTGTGTTGAAGATGTACATTTGTGTTTATGTTGTATTATTATGTAGTTATTGAAGACATTAATTCTTAGTTGTTTGGTCCTGCGTGACTATTCTTTAAATTAGCCAAATTATGGCCTTTTTTAATTAGTTGTTTCCTAGTTGATTTAGGATAACTAGTTATTCTTTTCCTAGTTGATTTAGGTAAAGGCTCATTCTATATAAGCCTAAACACTTCATTATTTTGATAACCTTTTGACATTATTATCAATAAAAAACCGGCAGCACATTGCTCCCAAAATCGTGTGAATTAACTTGTCCAATTTTGGTGTGATTCAAAATTGAACTTGTTCCTTTGTTTGATCGAACAGTTTGCAAGACCATTGTTGTCTTGAGGATTTGTTCGTATAGTATAGGTACTCCGTGACTTCATCAAGAAGGTAAGTAGACTAGTTCCTACTTGTTGTCTTGATAGTTCATTGAGCGTCTTGCTTCTATCTTTTGTTTTCTTATTTCCGCGTTTAATATTGCATCAGTTGGTATCAGAGCTTGGAACGGGTTTGTTTCTACAATCCCAATCCTGTTCTTCGTGCCTTAGTTTTAGGTTCTAATTCTTAAATTTCGTTTTTCAAAAA
>MCJB01041290.1:0-14474 GCA_002018475.1 Nicotiana obtusifolia | reverse complement strand
CTTGAGCACTATGAACATACAGGAGGAAGGAGATATGCAGCGTGAGAACTTGTTTCATGCCAGATGTAGGGTGAAAGAAAAGGTGTGCTCGATGATAAGAGATTCCGGAAGTTGCGCTAATTTAGTAAGCCACACGTTAGTGACTCAACTTAGTATACCTACGAGGAAACATCCCCGTCCTTATAGATTGCAGTGGTTGAGTGAATGTGGTGAATTAAAGGTAGTAAGGCAGGCACTCATTAAGTTCAAGGTGGGAGCTTATCAGGATGAAATCTTGTGTGATGTGGTGCCTATGCAGGCGTGCCATTTACTATTGGGAAGGCCTTGGCAGTTTGATAGATATGTTGATCATGATGGAAGGGCCAACACTTATACAGTCAAGCTGGAGGGCAAGAGTTACGTACTTAAGCCCTTAACACCGCAACGGGTTAGTGATGATTACAAGCGCATGAGGGAACTGAAAGAGGCGGCTAGACCTAAGACTCTAATGGAGCCCAAATCCGAAGCCATAACCAATGCTAGTACAGCGAACCTGTCAGGTAATATTTGTGTTATGATGCAACCAGGTGAGTATTTGAGAAGTAATGATAGTTCTAAACTCTTAATTTGCCTAATTCATAAGGGTGTTTACTTGAGCTCTAATGATGAAGTTTCTACTAACGTTCATCCCATGTCTAGTGTTGTTGATGATGTTTTACAGGAATATGTAAACATGCGGCGAGGAAATGGTTCATTCCAAGTATTGCAGGAGATCAATAACAACGCCTATGTTATAGACCTACCTGGTGAGTCTAGTGTTTCTAAGACATTCAACGTTTCTGACTTAACTCCTTGTGTTGCAGGTAGTGCCCCTTTGAAAGACGAAGATGGTTTAATTTCGAGGACGAAATTCTCTCAAGAGGGGGAGAATGATGCAAATAAATTTGATCAAGTGTTATCAATGCCATCTATGAACAAGACAAGAAAAGGCGTTGGTTAGCCTTGGAGAAGATCCAAGCGTCCATAAATCTTGCTATGGACGAATCTTGTGTTGAAGATGTACATTTGTGTTTATGTTGTATTATTATGTAGTTATTGAAGACATTAATTCTTAGTTGTTTGGTCCTGCGTGACTATTCTTTAAATTAGCCAAATTGTGGCCTTTTTTAATTAGTTGTTTCCTAGTTGATTTAGGATAACTAGTTATTCTTTTCCTAGTTGATTTAGGTAAAGGCTCATTCTATATAAGCCTAAACACTTCATTATTTTGATAACCTTTTGACATTATTATCAATAAAAAACCGGCAGCACATTGCTCCCAAAATCGTGTGAATTAACTTGTCCAATTTTGGTGTGATTCAAAATTGAACTTGTTCCTTTGTTTGATCGAACAGTTTGCAAGACCATTGTTGTCTTGAGGGTTGTTCGTATAGTATAGGTACTCCGTGACTTCATCAAGAAGGTAAGTAGACTAGTTCCTACTTGTTGTCTTGATAGTTCATTGAGCGTCTTGCTTCTATCTTTTGTTTTCTTATTTCCGCGTTTAATATTGCATCAATCAGCATCCAGCATATGCACGCAAGGTGCAGAAGTGTAGTATGAGTACAACGGACCCCATGTACTCAATAAGTAACAAACCTAAGCTTAGGTTGAAAGTAGTGATGAGCTGGGACAAGGGTCAGAGTCCAACTCCAATCACCAGCCAAAATTCATAACAATATAATAAAAACGGTACGAGAAAATAACTCAGAGATAAGATGCCCAACTCGTTCACATTTACGAAAAATAGGCATGCTTTTCAAGTATAACAGTAAATCCCAAATCTTTCACCGAAAACACCAAAAAACATATGAGTAAGTTCGAAAACTATGATTTTCCCAAAAACCTTTCCACAATAAATAAGATGTTTCATTTTTCAAATAGCATGAGGAAATTACATCTCTATACCTACATGTCAATACGTAGGTGAAATCGGGAATGTCACCAAAACCGGGTAGTAGAAGGAAATGCATCTCTATGCATGTATCTCAAGTACGCATGTCACATGCAATGCATCTCAATGATGAACTCATGTACTCACACTCTCAGAGTACTCAATCTCATTGTCTCATATTCTCACTCTTCATGCTCAATACTCAGCACATTCAACCACTTAGTACTATACAGGGAGATCCAGCTCAAATGTAAATAAACTAAGGCAGGTCCAGCCCAAGATGCAAAAGAAAAACCAGGGCAGATCCAGCCTAATGCATATGAACAAAAATACAAATAAACCAAGGCAGATCCATCCTAATGCAAATGAACCAGGGCAGATCCAGCCTTAATGTAAATGATTGCTAGCAATTGCACCCACTGCGGATGTGCAGACTCCGGAGGGGCCAACCCAGTCCAAGCGCTATAATAAGCCAAATCCTGGCATGAATCTATAAAACCTGCTGCGGCGTGCAGCCCGATCCAATAAATATCACTAACAACAGGCCCTCGGCCTCACTCAATCATCAATCTCTCTAGTCTCTTGGGCTCATAAGACTCACGCTAAGCAACCCTAATGAATGATACGAGATGTGACAATATATGATAATAGAGATTGAGATATGAAATGAAATGATGAATGCGACTGAGTACATGAATGCAATTAAGCAAATAACTCAACAGCAAAGAACAACCACTGTGGGTCCTAATATTTCAAGCATATAGCCTAAACATGATTTCTAGCATAAATTACAGCTCAAGTGCTCTAACACATAGAGTACGGTAAAAATGTTCAGACAAGATAACTACACAGTTCCATGGAATCGGCTAAATCACAATTCACACGGTGCACGCCCACACACCCGTCACCTAGCATGCGCGTCACCTCAACATCAATCACAGAACACGTAATTCGGGGTTTCGTACCCTCAGCAGCAAGTTTAGAAGTGCAGCACCGCTTCTGCACCAAGTTTGGAAGTGCAGCACCGCTTCTGCAGAAAAAGCTGGAAAAATGACAATTTGCACCTGTGAAAAACATCCGCTCCTGCACAATCGCAGGTGCGACCACTGAACGTGCATCTGCTCATAGGACCGCCCCTGCCCCCAAGGATTTCGCTTCTGCGCACACGCAGGTGCGCCTCTTCTTCCGCATCAGCGATGATCTCCAGCCAAGCCTGTTTGCACTTTTGCGACCAATTGTCCACATTTGCGGACTCGCATTAGCATCTATTCTTTCACAGACGCGGAAGCACCAAAACCAGCATGCCTTCAACAATACAACATGAAACGAAAATGATTTGAACCTCGTCCGAAACTCACTCGGGCCACTCGGGACCTTATCCAAATATGCCAACAAGTCCCATAACATAACATGGATCTCCAATCACACATAACAACATCGAAACAACGAATTGCACCTCAATTCGAACTTAAATGAACTTTGAACATTGAACTTCTAAAACTCGCACCGAAACATATCAAATCAACCCGGAATGAACTCACATTGTGCACACAAGTCAAAATGACATATTGAAGCTATTCCAATTACTAGAATCCCAATCTGAATCTGATATCCTCAAAGTCAACTTTTGGTCAAACTTATGAACTTTTCAAACCTTCAAATTTTTAACTTTCGCCAACTAGTGCCGAATCCTTCTAGAAATATCCAATTGCAAATTTGGGCATACGCTCGAGTCTAAGCCATTAGAACTGAATCTTTATAACTCAACCAAGCCATAGGTCGCGAATTCCAAGAGTATTGCCGCCAAGCACCTGTAGAGACTCACCACATCGTAAGTACCCAAAGAATCCACCATATGTATTACCTTGCTGATCCAACCTACTACCAAGCTATATTATTTCTCTGAGTTCCTTCCCAATTATTCTCAAGTTGACACTCCTCCTAGCCATAATACCATGATCCTCAACCAAAACTCACCCCACGAGATCCTAGAATAAAATCACACTACCCTAAGGCCCATATGCCGTTGTATTACTTCTCAAGCACCCCAAAAGTACCACAATCGAGACACCCACTCCGAAGAGTCCTTATGTGAACTTGAAACTATTTCCTTTACCTTCCTGATACTGACATGTAGAATCCATAGCGATATAGAAATACCGCAAGTCCCGACACTATCCAATGCAAATTTCAGAGTCTAGCCATATACAAATCCGAATAAATTCTCAATTGCTATATATAAATCTTGAATCCATTAGATCCTTCTCCAAAGTCATCTACTCTGCTCAAATCTCGACTGCACTACCCAAACGGTGTCACGACCCAAAATGCCACCACAGGCGTCGTGATGGCATTTAGCCTCTAAGACTAGGTAAGTCGATTGTAATAATAATTCAAACCATTTTTTTTTGAAACATATATAATATAATACAAATGTCAAAACTAACAGTGAAAATATTCAAACGACCTCCCAAGACTGGTAATACTGAGTCACGAACTCTAACTGAATATATGGAATTATCTCGAGGGTCGAATATACAATATTGTGCGGATAAGAAATTAACAGTACAATAAAATGGAAAGATTCCAAGGGACTGCGACGACCAAACAACTCTACCTTGAATATTTGTGATCACGTGTCTAATGCTGTCTGAGTCCGATATCTCCAATACTTGGCTCTGCACAAAAATGTGCAGAAGTGTAGTATGAGTATTCCATGATCGGTACCCAGTAAGTATCAAGACTAACCTCGACGGAGTAGTGACGGGGTACAATCAAGACACTCATTAGTCAAATAACCTGTGCAATATAACATAAAAAAATAATAGAAAACAAATAGCAGTGATAGTACAATAATCAACTTGTGACATAAACAGCAACGCAACAGGAACATCATAAATATTGCTCAAACGAATAGTAAACACAAGTACAGCCAATTAATTAAGTCCTTCAAAATATACATCTTTCATCTATAAGTTTTTCAAATAAAAATCTTTAGAATGTAATCTGTACAATTAAATATATCCCAAAAAAAAAACAGGCCCAACCCAAAACATAAACTCTCTCTGTACAAGGCGACTGAAATGAACAGTGCTGTCACCGATTTCAGATGCTCGATTCTCTATCATCGTCCGGTGGAAACCATCGGACCAGTCTCAAAATCTTCGTCTTGCCAGTGCGCATCATCTCCAACAAACAACATCTCAAAACAACATCCCATTTGATACAGATTTGCAGAATAGCAGAAGGATCAATGTAGCGCAGAATCGCCTGGGAGTTCCAAACAATTCCTTGATTGTTCCTGGGCCAAATCGAGTCATTCCAAGTGCAGGAGTCTCTTGTCCAACCTTATTCCGACCTCCCCTCCAAAATTTGGAAGATTCCACCGTCGAAATCAACACCTCCGACCAACTGAACTGCCCAAAAATGCAACAGTTGGTCGAGCATGGTATTCTGCTAAACCAAATGGCTCAAGACCAATGCTAAAAGATTCCTGATGTCTGGGAGATTGTTTCCCCCTCCTCAATTCCAATTTTCGTTCAATCAATTTCCACAACATTGCAAAAGGAGAATCTGACAATGTCGAGCACCCCGGATGTTCGATGAAATGCCAGTGACATTGTAGCAGCTCAATTGTGCAATCATGTCACTCCTCAATCATCTCAAGGTCATAAGGAAACTAGTCGTCAAGGAAAAGTACAAGAATTGCATAAAAAAGGTGATGATCAAATTTCTTCCCCTCCCACTGGAATGCAGCAGGTTGACAGTGCTGTTGTGATACCTCAGCAGTTATACAAGGCTCACCTGTTGTCCCAGGCAGCTTCAATGACAGCAAATCCCACAATGCACGCCTCTACAAGTACTAGTAAAGGTGCTAGCCCAGTGGCTACTATAGAAGAAATGCAACCTGCTCAGCAACAGCAGCAGCTGCAATCAGATATTGTCATTTCTGATGCTGATAAGCACACTAAGACACAGCCATCAACCTCAATTCAAGTCCCCATCAAGATCTCATTTAACTTTGATAAGCAAAAACAGTCCAAGAAAGGCACAAAGCCACCAGCACCTCAAGTAGTCACACCACTCAAGCAGTACCAGTTATCAGCAAACCTCAAGCACCTAGCACCTCCACCAAATCCAAGACTCAATTCAGTAATTCCCCTCCTCCCCCTACTGTCACCCAGTCCTATGTCACTAGATTGAGAGCTAGACACGAAGAAGAAATCACCCCACTTCAATTCACCCCACCTGTTATTACCACAAAGCAAGGGAGGCCAGCAGGGATATTCAAGAGGGAGGACTACATGGTCAAGTTCATGCCTGGAATGGAGATAATTAGAAAGAGCTTCATAGCTCAAACTGAACTCAGAGGAGGGGTCAAGATAACTCATTTCAATACCAGAACTGTATATATAGACCTTGATAATTAGTATGATCATGCCACAGTATGGACCAAGCAATATATGTACATATAGGGTCAAATGATGGAACTGGAAGCATGGACCCAACATTCAAGCCTAATAAAGATACACTAATTGTTCCTATATGGATAGTCATCCCTGAACTGTCATGACATCTCTATTATATGGAGATATGGACTCCACTATTATCACCTATTGGTAAAGCTCTATTATTGGACCTTGCTTCAGGTAGTGTTGCAAAGATGAAAATGCAGGTTGATCTCACCAAAGATCTGCCTACTCATGTCTAGCTTGGATATGATGAGGATGTCAATGGAGAAGGTCAATGGCTCCAGATCCAATATGATAATCTCCCTGAGTATTGCACCTACTGTAGACATCAGGGTCATTCACTTCAAGCCTGTCAAGTCAAGCTAAAAGAGGAGGAAAATCAAAGAAGAAAGGAAGAATCATCAGCTGTAGAGAAAGAACCACAGATCACAACCTCAAGTCACACCAAAGACAATCAGCTCAGGGGTAATCAAAGGATCAGACACCAACATCACAATGCAAATGAGGCAGCAAAGGAGCAGACTATTAACCAAAAAGCAGAGGAACACCAAAAGAGCAAAGAACACCAAATCTCAGGAGATACACCAGCACAAGATGAATGGCAAACACAGAAAAAGAAGCACTTCAAAGGTAACTCCCAAGCCAGCAAGAAGCAACAACAGATGTACATACCAAAGCAAACTGTAACACAGCCTGTTGCTGTTGCACCCACACATGAAACCATCAGAACTACACAGTCAGGTATACCCTCTACATCCCAATAGGTAGCCCTTGAAATATTGAATCCCATTCATATCTCTAGAGGCACCAACAGTGTATCCCATTCCCATGATCCCCCTTTTATACCTGTTGTTCATGAAGTTGATGGAGGAATGGAGAAATGTCAGGAGAAAACTAGTGTTTTGCAGGATGGGGTACCTATTGGGGTTGGTATTCCTCATGTTTTGCATGATTGTACTAGAGCACAATTGATTGACCATAGGATGGCCCCCTTCAATTCCCCTGCACCTGTTACTGCAGAGCCCCATATAGTTGTTGTAATGGGAGAAGAGACTTGTGATATAATCAGCTCAGATGAATACCAAATTGATCAGTAGGAAGATGCTATAAGGAGACTCCCAAAAGGGAAAGCCCCTGCAGTGTCATATTTCAACATACAATCCCCTAAATCCAAAAATAAGCCAAGCCAGAAGAAGAGAAAAGCCATGAGAAGACAGTCTGTAGGAATCTAGCAATGAACCTACAACAGATCAGCACTTTCAGGAACCTGCTACTCCATACCAAAGCCCAGCTGCCAACTTGAAATGGAACCCTGATGTTGATACTGCCAACAAATCGCAGACATATAGAGACCCTGTGCCAGACCCCTCCCTTTCACAACCTTTGCTACATGCCAATGAGCAGGACAGGCAGGAGGAATTGAATAAACACACTGCTCTAGCACCTGCTCCACTAGAAGAATGTCCTCTAAATAAATATTCTTCACAACATGATGAATATAGACCTATTCTTTCAGAGGATGAGAGGAGTGGAGTGCTTTGAGGAAGAAGCTGGACTCAGTGATGCCACAGAAGAGGACCAACATTGTGATCTCCTTGCAGAAGCCATTAATGGGGAACATCATCAAAATGATATCATTCAGAACTAAGGATTATCTCCTAGAATATATAGCCCATCATCAAGGATCACAAGAAGCATGGCTGCTAGAAGGAACACCGTCCCACCAAACTCCAACCCCCCCTCAATGTTTTAATGATCAGTACACTTATATGGAATGTCAGAGGTATTAGAACCTCTGGAGCCATTGAGAGACTCAAAACACTAAAACAAATCCATAAACTCTCCCTCGTAGCTACTCTTGAACCATTCCTAGACTATTCACATATCAACCAATACCAAAACCAACTATCTGTGCATCATGTAGCTTCCAACATCAATGACAAGATATGGATTTTCTGGGATAAGGACTTCTCTGGTATTATCACAGACCAAGATGGACAGCAAGTCACAATTGAGTTAAAGCATGTTGAGGCTGCTGAAATTTTCCATCTCACAGTCATAAATGCTAAATGCAAACCTCCTTTGAGGAGACGACTGTGGTACAAGCTAAGGATCAAAGCACAGAACTCTAGTGTACCATGGTGTGCCATTGGGGACTTCAATGTGATTGCATCAATTGAAGAAAAGATAGGGGATATTTCACTTCACACTATTTTTGTATATATGATTGCCTATCGATCTTATAAGATAGTCAATCATTACATCATCATAGGTCTAACTCATCATAGTTATTTAGGCATACCTAGTTGTCAAATTCGGATGACCAAGGATGTACATCCTTTTTATAGGGAGCTGAGGTTTATGTCCACCTCCATCTCTGTACACTATTTTATATATGAGAAAACTAACGCTAGGCATGCTGCCCAGTGGATTATTTAAAAAAAATTATCCCGAATATACTTCCTTCAAATAAATATCTTACGAATATAATTCTTTCAAATAATATCTTTCAAATATAATTCTTTCAAGTAATTATCTTTTGAATATAATTCTTTCAAGTAAAAGTCACCATGTGACACCTCAATTAACTTTCCTGGTGTGAGAAATATATTCAACATAACACATCGAATGGCATGGTAATACCTTCGTGCACTTGTCTCATTCTCACCCGATATATACATAGATCAAATCAATTGGCATGGCAACACCCTTCGTGCATTTATCTCTTCTCATGGTGCATACATATAACAGTACCAACTAAGTGGGAGAAATGCCAAAAACAATAAAAGAAATAATGTGGGAGGCACGCAGGAAGCAACAACAACTACAAGTCACATAGAAAACATAGGTGCACAATAACATCTCAAGATAAAGGCATGAATGTATACACAACGAAAAGATATCACAATATAATGTATGTCTCTTGTCCTCGCCGGCATGGAAATACCTTTCGTACCATGAACATATGATAATATAAAAATAATGGCACAACATCACCCTTCATGCTTTTACTCTCATCCTCACAAGATAATGTAAACAAAATGGCACGGCATTGTCTTTCGTGCATATTTAAGAATGGCACGGCATCACCCTTCGTGATTTGTACCTTTCCTCACATGATAATATAATTGAAATGGCACGGCATCACCCTTCGTGCTTTACACTCTCAAATGGCACGACATCACCCTTCTTGCATTATACTCTCCTTCACATGATAATATAATTGAAATGGCGCGGCATCATCCTTCGTGCTTTACATTCTCAAATGGCACGGCATCACTCTTCCTTACCAGGCACATGTATATCATTAACAAGCAAGGTAGGAAGCATAAATAACATCAAGGAGAGTGTTTAAAGGACAACACAATATAAAAACTCATGTCACAATTTGCCCACTGACCACAACCAAATTCTAAAGATGTCGCAAAATATTAAATTTCTCAACAAATAGCCCAAGGCTAAACACAACGTATATAAAACATCAAAACAACAACAAAGATAAAAAGTAACTCGGCATAGGACAACGCCTTCTTTAATCCAGTTTTTAATAAATATAAATTAATGCCTCATTTTAAACTTATTTAATAATTATTTGCAGATAAGAATTCCATAATGAATTTAATTCCGAGAAAAATATCAAATCAACAAACACACGGAAATCACATAAAAATCCAAGCGACAATAACACCAATTATCATGTAAAATACCAATTCGACAAATAAGGAATGAGGCATGACAATTCAAGGGTTTACTAAGTTCCCAACAATTTTCCAATTTAATCCATAAGGGCGTCTATGAATTTTAACCGATATATTGAACATATAAACCAAGTACGTACTCGTCACCTCGCGTACATGATTTCCAATTACACGATTTCCACACAAGACTCAATGCCTAAGGGGTAATTTCTCCCACTCTGATACTTACCTTTTTGAAGTTAGGCCGATATTCCAAAATAGCCTTCTTGCGTGAAATGACCTCCGGACGGCTCAAATCTAGCCAAATAAATTATATAACTTCATTAAAATTCATCAAAATAATTTCGGTTAATAAAATGTCGACTTAAAAAGTCACATTAGAAATTCAATCAAAAGTCAGCGTGGCCCCCCCTCTCGGAACTCGACAGAATTTTCACAAAATCCGAACATCCATTCCGATACGATTTCAACCATACCAATTTTATCACATTCTGACAACGAATCGACCTCCAAATCCCCAATCCAAAGTCTATAAAATTTCTATCATTTTTAACGTAAAATACTAATTTAATGATAAAAAAAATAATAGATTCGGTTAATTCAATGAAAACCGACTTAAGAAATCCTGCCCCAGTGTTTCCCTTGAAAATATCCCGAAAATCGCCTCAAAAATTGCTTCAATCCGAGCTCCATAGCTCCAAATATGTTAAAACGGCCGAAACCTCAAAATATATCTTCTGTCCAGGCATTTACTCTTCGCGATAGCGGAAAATGCTTCGTAATCGCGAAGCACAAAAGTTTCCAGCTCAAAATTTGCTCTTCGCGATCGCGGAAAACCAATCGCGATCGCGAATCACAAACTCCCCAACTCTTCCAGACATCCTCTAGTATAATGGTCATAACCTTTTGTACAAAACTCCAAATGACAAATGGTTTGACATTTTGTAAACTAGACATCAAAGGCTACAACTTTAATGTTTTGCTCATCTCCCAATTCCTTATAGATTTCGAGATATAAGCTTCCAAATTCAACCCTATGCAGTAGAAATTTCTTCTTCGCGATTTCCAAACTCTTCTCAGACAGCCTGTAGTGTATCCATCATAACTTTTTGTACACAACTCCAAATGCCAAACGGCTTGATTTTCTGAAAACTAGACATAAAGGACTATAACTTTAATTTTTAGATCATCTCCAAAGTCCCTATAGATTACAAACTTCCAAAGTCGGGTCGGTGCAGTTGAATTTTTCCTCTACGCGATCGCGGAAAGGCTTCCGCGATCGCGATTCACAGTGTCCAAACTGCAAAATTGCTCTTCACAATCGCGACTGTTTGTCCGCGATCGCGATGCTTACCTCTGTGGTCAAAAGCAAACAACTATGTAAGGCCTAGAAATGGTCCGAAACTACCTCGACACTCACCCGAGCCCCTGGGGACCCCGTCCGAACATTACCAACAAGTCCCAAAACATATTACGGACCTACTCGAGGCCTCAAATCACATATAACAACATCGAAATGATGAATCGCACCTCAATTCAAACTTAATGAAATTAAGAAATTCCAACTTCTACATTCGATGCCAAATCGTATCAAATCAAGTCCGATTGACCTCAAATTTTGCATACAATTCATAAATGACATAACAGACCTATTCAAATTTCCAAAATCGCATTCCAACCCCGATATCAAAATGTCAACTCCCCGGTCAAACTTCCAAACCTTTAATTTCTTATTTTCGCCATTTCAAGCCGAACTCAACTACGGACTTCAAAAATAATACCCAGACACACTCCTAAGTTCGAAATCACCATACGAAGCAATTGGGATCATCAATATTGCATTCCGGAGTCGTTTGCTCAAAATTAATACTCCGGTCAACTCTCTTTGTTTAAGCTTCAAAAATAATAATTGTTCTTTCAATTTAATCCCGAATCATCCGAAAACTAAAATCGACCACACACACAAGTCATAATACACATCACAAAGCTGCTCATGACCTTAAGTCGGTGAACGAGACGCTAATTCTTAAAATGACAAGTCGGGTCGTTACATTCTCCTCCTCTTAAACATACATTCGTCCTCGAATGTGCCAAGAATTATTCTAAGGACATTAAATTACTGAGTGTATTGTTACACATATTACTCGCGGGTGATTCTACTTCATCTCAAATTTAACATGGATCCGACAACGCCATCTCAATTGAAGATTATTTCTTTCATCCATACTTATAAACTTTAAAACCAGATTTCTTACTTTCCAACATTTTAAAAAGGCCTTTTTTTAATGTTTTTTTTTTCACATCAACATACGGTATTAGTCTCAACCGGCTGTAGCAACTCGTGCCTACGCACACATCATACGTATGCCCATAACCACATCTCTGGTCATAATAGCTATTCATAATTAATTCCATTATCCTCAATCAACCTCATATTAATCAAACCCTCGTTTCAAATTTTCACAATACTGACTGCAAATCACGAGACATGAAGACCTCATAATTATTTACCTGAATTAATGAGTCACACTTAACGCAACCTGGGCACTCACCTCGTAAACTAAAACTCAACAATTACAGCAGGAATATGGCTAAATATGCACAAAAAGACATAAAAGAATTATCAAATAAGCCTAACGGACATGACTCCCTATTAGTACTATAGTACAAATTAAATTTCACAAATGGAAAATTTAAAACACATGAATTTAACCGCAAGGACCTCATCGTGATATAACTTCCACCGCGGCACGTAGCCCGGGTTAAACATATCAAATCACATTAAACCGCGAGGATCCCATCCTCAACTCCGAATCACAAGTACTTTGCACATTGTGCCAACTGAAAATTTTCATTTCTTTTCTTTCTTCTTTTTAATAAATTCTGTGAAACAATGTCACAACACATAATGAACCCCCCATACCGGTAGGGCATGTAATTCATAAAATTGTAATCAATTATCCCGAAGGTACATCAAAACCCAATGTTGTTAAGTAATAAGAAATCACTTTTGGACTCATAGCCCACAATATTGTACAAAACAAAAATGATAGACACGGGCTAACACCATCAAATCTCCCAACAGGGATAAACATGGGAGTGGAGTACAAATTCATAACTCACCATATAGGTAGCATGAAAGGAGCTTTCACCTCGATAATCGGAATCGAATCAAATAAGAATAGTGCTCCTCTATATTAAATTAAATCATACCTGTAACGACACCATCTGGTGTATCGGCCATAGCCAATTCATAGCAATTATATCAATGGGCCGGGCCTCCCCCTCTTGGGTGCCCTCTACCCGCCTATCATCCACCCCTAACTAGCTGTGCACGTGGAGTATTACCTGGAACAAAGCCTGTAGCCTGAGTGTTTTGATGAAATTTTCCTCTACCAAGTCTAGGACAATCTTTCATGATGTGCCTAGTATCACCACACTCATAACCACCCCTTTGAGGTCGCAGCTGCTTGTGGTAAGTCTGTGCCGGATAACTGAAATGACCACTATAAGAACCTCGTGTCGGTGGTGCACTAAAAGTATTAACTGGAGCACTACGAGTACTCTGAATTACGAACTAGGCTGATGCAAGCCAACTTGATCAAGCTACGTTCATGCCATCAGTGTCGGATAAGACAAGAAAAGGCATTGGTTAGCCTTAGAGAAGAGCCAAGCGTCCATAAATCTTACTATGGACGAATCTTATGCTGAAGATGTATATTTGTGTTTATATTGTATTATTGTGTAGTTTTGAAGACATTAATTCTTACTTGTTTGGTCCTGCGTGACTATTTCTTAAACTTAGCCAAATTGCGGCCTTTTTGTTAGTTAGTTGTTTCCTAGTTGATTTAGGTTAACTAGTTATTCTTTTCCTAGTTGATTTAGGTTAACTAGTTATTCTTTCCCTAGTTGATTTAGGTAAAGGCTCATTCTATATAAGCCTAAACACTTCATTATTTTGAAACCTTTTGACATTATTATCAATCAAAAACCGGCAGCACATTGCTCCCAAAATCGTGTGAATTAACTTGTCCAATTTTGGTGTGATTCAAAATTGGACTTGTTCCTTTGTTTGATCGAACAGTTTGCAAGACCATTGTTGTCTTGAGGGTTGTTCGTATAGTATAGGTACTCCGTGACTTCATCAAGAAGGTAAGTAGACTAGTTCCTACTTGTTGTCTTGATAGTTCATTGAGCGTCTTGCTTCTATCTTTTTGTTTTCTTATTTCCGCGTTTAATATTGCATCATACCAACTGATGCATCATACCAACTGATGCAATATTAAACGCGGAAATAAGAAAACAAAAAGATAGAAGCAAGACGCTCAATGAATTATCAAGACAACAAGTAGGAACTAGTCTACTTACCTTCTTGATGAAGTCACGGAGTAC
>MCJB01041279.1:46762-56935 GCA_002018475.1 Nicotiana obtusifolia | reverse complement strand
ACAAGGCAACATAACAACTTCCCAATTGGGAATAAGCAACATCAAACAATCATCCTGGCCAGGGGAAAATCAGCTATAACCAAACCATATTCAACTCCTATTTAGCTCAATCAATGTTATTACTTAATTACAGCCGAAGTTCTACAATTAACCTCCTAACCCAATTATCATTTCATTAAACCTAGACACGAAGCTACTATTGTGACACTGGTTCCCTTAAACTCCTAATTAACTCCTAAGACACTACCCATGACCTAGACACTGAACCCCTTTTTGACTTCTAACACTTCCTATTCAACTAGTCCATCTAACAATCTAAATTATACTGAATAAAAGATACATCAACCCGTAATCATGAGGAACAATCATAATAATAAATTCATGTGGTAGGCGTACCACCCGCCCTCATTCAAGATATCTTGTGGCAGGCGTGCCACCCGCTCCCACTTATTTCACAACAATATCACGGATAATATTCTGAAATTAGAACAATAGTTGCACAACAATTATTAATAACGACCCACGGTCATGCTCGACACCAATGTATAGGTACTCGTCACAATACCTATACATTGTTCTCAACAAGAATCAATTTAGCAACTAGCACAGAATTTCTAGTCCCTCAAGCTAAGATTAGGACAAACACTTACCTTGCTTTGCCAAAATCTCTGATTCTCCAAGGAATCCAAATCCTTGCAACAATAAAATCACGAGCCTTCGATCCTCAAACTCGTCTGACCCCTTTTTGGGTACTGTTCACGATAGGGTTTGCAGTAAATTCGAGCTGGGGTCTTGGGGTTTAAATGGGGAAAGCTGGGTTGGTAATTGGAGGTTGATAGCTATGTGATGGAGATGTTTTCATGGAATTTGGGATTGTTTACAAGGTGATTTGGGGGTTGATTTGTTAGGGTTTGAGGGTGTTTTGGTGAGTTTTACAGAGGAAGTATCGAAAATAAGAGGGTTTTTGTCGGTTAGGGTTGTGGGTTTCTATTCTTACGGGGTCAAAAGTCGGAAAAAGATGAAGCTGCCAGATGCCAGAATGTGATCGCATTCTGGTCGCAGACACTATATGCGGTCCGCATTTGGACCGCATTTCTCACATGACATTTGGCCCAAAACTCTGCCTCACTCTGCGACCTCAACTGTGAGATACGCGATCGCATTCTGCAAATGCGAACCGCATTCCCGTCGCATTTTCAACAAAAAGTTTGCCCAGTTCTCTGCTTCACTATGCGATGAAGGATGCCAACTATGCGATTCGCATTTGCACTATGCGATCGCATAGTGGACTTTTGCGACGCTTTTTTGCCCTTTTTCTCTTATCTTTTGAATTTTTTTCCCTACTCTTGGGTTCTTATACCTCATTTACTGCAAAAGTAATAAAATTACATAATTACAAAGGGGAATTTACACTTAGGCAACCAAATCTAAACAATTTGTACCACATTTGTTTCTACGACACATCGGGCCGTTACAGTGACTTATTCTGACACTTGGGCTCATCTTTTTACTCCTATTATGTACATCCTATGTGATTGAATTATATTATGACTGTGCCAGTTGCTTTAACTTGAGAGTCGAATTTGAGTCGTCCTGAATAAGTCATGTGCATTATGTGAGGTGAGATTTTGGTAGTACTTTGTGCCATCCCTTGTTAGTCTAGAACTTGCCCTGTGTGTGACTCGAAGTGAAATGATTAAGTCTTGTGAGTTTAGGAAATGATATAGGCGTGTCTTTGATTGACCCTTCAGTCAATTTGCCTACCAGTGATAAATATTATCCTTTGTTAGCCCGTTTGAGCCTGTAAACCTTTTCTTTGGTACCCACATTACAAGCACTTAAGTCTCTAGAAGTGAAGGAAAAGAGATTGGGTAGTTTTTGAGTGTAACCATAGAAAGGCTAAAAGGTGCATGTGTGAATAGAGAGAGCTACTAGCTCGAAATACCAATTTATAGAGGGTGTTGAAATGATTTTGAACAAAAAAATATACAAAAAAATAAATCCCTCCAATTCAGTTTGATATGTGCTTGTGCTTATGTATATGTGCTTAAAGTCAATGGGCTACGTTATTTACAGTGTTGTAGCGATATGTTAAGTGATCATGAAGAGGATGTGCTTAAAAGTTAAAGTGTATTGTATTAAAAGTGTTTCGGAGGGTTAGTCACTATTATCCATATCTCTCCTATCCGTCCCTTAGCCTACTTTACAACCCATGAAGACCTAATTGATCCTAGACTTTGAGAGCTTAAGTTAGTAGAGACTTACATCACTGGAAAGCCTATGGTACGAGCTTTGGGGGCACAAGAAGCGAGTCACAAAGAGGAATGTAGTGGAGCCAATTTTTGAGGCTTGGATGATAGAAGAGTCACACAAATATTTTAAATAATCTTGGCATGAGTTTAAAACTTGAGGAAATGTATGAAGAGTGCATATGTTGGGTTCTAAGCGTTGATATAAACCACTGTTATTGGGGTGATGCTTGAGTATGTTTTGAAAGGTATTTCTTGCCTATACGCTTAATTTTAAGTTGCTCGAGGACGAGCAAGAGTTTAAGTGTGGGGTGAAAGATTACATATATGATTGATTCACCTAATCTTTGCCAACCAAACATAGGGGAAAGGGTCCTATTCTGGGCAGTTCAAAACGGAACCGTAATTATTAACCCAATCGCAAAATTAGCTTATTGGTATCGGGTTATAAGGGCAATGTGGTGAAGGAATTAAAATTTTATAATTAAAGGCTTAATGCTTTGGGACGGATTACTCAATTTTATTATCGGGTAAACCGTTAATTTTTTAATTTTTTTATATTTATATTTTTACACCTGTGTATATAAAGTACTATTTGAAATCCTAAATCCCTAATTTCTCAATTCAATCAACGGTGGCAGAACCCCAGTTCAACAATGTAGATATCATCTAGTTCCTTTACTTGGTATCTAACAGTTCAACAACGTAGATATTATCTATTTTCCTGCACAGAGAACTCAACAGTTACTGCTTCCACTTTGATTAGAAAATTTAGCATCATTCAGATTTCAGCATATCACCATTACCATGCATATTCTGTTGCATTAGCATCATTATCATAGTTGTACTAGATATTGCATGTCACAACACATGGAGGAAATTGTATACGGTAAAATACGATATGCTAAGTGGCCGCTTAAGATAGTGACAAGTGGAACTTAAGGCAAGGGATAGTTAGAACCGAAGGCAATATCCCGTTTGTCACCGGAAAGAATGACACTTGTAAAGATGCAACAAATACCCTCCCATCGGTAGCATTTAATGGAGAATATTTCACAGCATTTAGTGCGCTGCCCGTTACAGAGAATTTGTCATTTATGCTCACCATTACACCTTCATCAATGGTCCTCATAATTGACATTAAAGAAGGCCTTGATCTTAGAACCTTGTTCCCTAGGCGTAGCTACAAATAGTGAGCTCTGTTGTCATTTTAATGGACACGACTTTTCTGGCAAACTTACGCTATAATCAATTAAAAGCTTTATACAATTTTACTTTCTTATTCCTTGGTTTCATTACTGGTGTGCCCGGAAGCTTTGCCCTCAGAATTATTATTTTTCGTTATTTTATCTTCATTTCAATGCTAAGTATCACGCATTTCTTTAATTATTTCATTATTTCAAGATCAAATTAATTCACTTGTCTAAAATCCATGTATACATTCAACTGTACCATTTTACGGGTAAACAGTTTGGCGCCCACCGTGGGGCCTAGACAGCTGTGTAGTTAAGTCGATCCCTACCTCCTTTACTAACGTGTTTTGATTATTTGTCTTAGCAAAAAATCATAAGAAATGACGGATAATGGTGTTAACAACACACACAATCCTGAGGTTCAAGGAGACCAACCTCATCTCGAGGATTCAATCAGTGACATCAATGAGGGGAACGATGCCACGCCGATCCACGACAGGCGATACCCAGGACATGTCCGAGAGGCAACTCCCGATGATGCTGAAGAGGAGCATGTTGTTGATGCGGTAAGGGTCCTACAAGAGCAACAAGCAATCATTCTAGGCCACCTCATACGGCAAGATAAGGTTATGACGGAGTTGAAGCAGGCGTTATCGGGGGCTTCCAATAACACGAATAGACGAGGTCCAGTTCCTCCCGGCGCTCCCGCAAATCAAACAACATAGAGGGTCGACAACAACACCCCGAGGGGCGAGGTTTGTTCCGATGGGGATGGGAGGAGCGAATCCGACCCTAATAACAAAAATGATCCCTTCAAGAATGAATTCTTATGGTTTATGAAAGAAGTGAACGCCCGCATGGACCAAATCTCGGGTGCACCATCGGTGTTGAAAGGTCTGGACTCAATGAAGTATACTCAGTTGCCGTACAAATCGAGCGCGGCACCAGAATTAATCCCGAAGCACTTTAAAATGCCCGGTGTGTCAAAGTATGATGGAACTTCAGATTCTCATGAGCATATTACCACCTATACAACGGCAGTGAAGGGGAATGATTTAGCTCCTCACGAGATTGAATCTTTTTTGCTGAAGAAATTTGGAGAGACTCTCACAAAGGGATCATTGACGTGGTATTCACTATTACCCGAGAGTTCCTTAGATTCCTTTGAGATACTCACAAATTCTTTTATTAAGGCTCATGTCGGGGCCAGAAAGGTGCAGGCCCGAAAGGCCGACATATTCAGGATTGCACAAGGAGAATCTGATTTGCTGCGAGAGTTCGTTACTCGATTCCAAAAGGAGAGGATGATGCTCTCAGCTGTTCCGGATGAATAGGCGGCCGAAGCATTCACCAAGGGTTTGAACCTGAGAAGTTCAGACATTTCTCGAAAACTGGAGGAAATCTTTCTAGATTTCTGATGTGCCGGAGAATTTCGGCATATTTTGATACTACTTGCTTAGATTTTAACTTATTTTACGTGCAAATTCCCTCGATACTTATGTAATTTTAGTGTATTCACAGTATATCAAGTGCAAGGACCTAAAAGCACGGAAAAGAGCTTAAAAAGCCAACTAAAGACAAGAAAAGAGTTGAAAAGCATCGCAGAGGTGAATATGCGGTCGCAAACATCACATGCGAGCCGCATATCTCACAATAAAATCGCAAACCAAGACAGACCTCTGGCATATTTTCATGTCAAGAATGCGGTCGCATATGAGACCATATAACTAAGATGCGGACCGCAGACATGCACTTGGGAATCGCAGAAACAAGCAGAGTTTTGGGTGAAGTTCAGGGTAAGGAATGCGATCGCATAATTGGTATGTGAACCACAGACTCAACCGCAGATCAAGTATGAAGTTTATGGCTTGCTGGAATTGTGATGCGAAAAGGCAGCCGCATTTCTTCAATGCGGACCGCGAATCAGGAATGCGATGAAGGAAAAATCCATGGGTGAAATCTGCGACGGACGTGTAAGATTTGTGGACCACATTTCTGTTATGCGACAGAACTGTGGTCGCATTATTTACATCAGGGGAAAATCAGTCCGAATTTTGCCTCGATTTTTAGGCCTCTATAAATAGGTCTAATAGGGTTTTGTGATGGGTATCTTGTCAGAATTTAGAGCATAAAGTACAAGGCTTAAACTATTTTGATTTCTTGGAAGTTTTTGGATTAATTACCTTCTACTTTGTAAGCTTATGACAATTACTATTCTTTCACTTTCAGCTTTCAGCATGAGTAGCTAGTTCTAAACGCTAAGGTTGTGAACCCTAAATGGGTGTGATGTTATTAGGATTCTGATATTGAATATAGTTTCAACGGTTGATTGATATTTGTTTACTTCTTATTCTTTAAACAATTGTTGGTGGTTGCAAACACTAACAAACGCCATTTAATTCCACCTTTGTTTGGGAAAGCGGGGTAGAATTTGGTAGAAGTAAATAACAAAGACTCAAGGCTTTAAACCTTGTTTAATAAAATCGCTTAGGAATAAGTGGGTTTTAATTTGGCATAGATTGATTGTTCTTAATCACAACTCTTTTGTATTTGGGAAAATCATAAAGAGGAAATATTACCCAACTATTGGAAAATATTGGGTAGTCAATTAGGCATCAATTGCATATCAAAAGATTCTTCCGTTGGAAATATATAATATTGATATCGATAGCATTATACTTCATTAAGGGGGACACAACCTTGGTTTCTTTAATCATATTATTCTTATTCACAATACTACAATTAGTCTTCATTTAAACTTAAATTAAACTCATCTTTCTGTTACGATTACTTGATAGAATTACAACTGTAGTTGAGTGCTACACTAATTAAGTAAACGTTTCACACCTATTCCCTGTGGGATTCGACCTCAACCTTGTTGGGTTATTATATTTGACACCAACCACTTACACTGTTTATTAAGTTGTAATTTGAGCGTATCACACCTATGAATGCGACCAATTTGCGGATCGCATAGTGGTTATGCGACCGGAAACCACGCTGCATTCATTCAACTCTTTGTTGATTCTTTCTGCTTTCTTTTCTCTATTGCTTACAATGTCGCTTACATTTTACCCTTAGGCAGAAACGGCACCTACCAAGCATCTCGCAAGGAAAAGGTCCTTTCCGGTCGTAACACGTCACAGCCAAAACGTGTACGAACGGAACCAACTCTACCAAGCACCTCCCAGTCTGACGAGGAGAACCGCTTGCTCGAAGTTGACCTACTAGCTGAGGCTAGAAGGAAACATGGAGATGACCTTCAGCTTCGATTCGGGGTCGAAGGCTCCACGACATTGTTTAGAGAGGGGCTGACAAAAAGAAAATTCTTGGGTGAAAAATAGTTGAGTGTGAATGGACTCCAAGAACAGTACCCCCATATTCTCGACAACATAAAAGCGAGAAAATGGGAATATTTCACTAGGGATCCTAAAGAGTACAACGAGTCAATGGTACGGGAATTCTATGCATCCTATGGAGCTTCAAGAACGGCGCACCACAAACGTAACAGAATATTTACTGGTATAGTACAGGTTCGGGGAAAGAGTGTGTTCTGTAACAACGAGCAAATTAATGAAATGTACTTCCCCCAGTGGCAATCAGGCACAGCCGAGTACGATGCCAAGTACTCCAATAGAGAGAATGAACATGGGTGGATAGCGTCCATTGTTGCAAAGGGGACTCCTGCTTGGATAAATCCTAGAAAGAAGATCTATAAAGAGGATGTCACAAGGGAGGGAAAATTTTGGCTGAGCTTCGTCACCTCCCGTTTGATACCGTCCAGAAATAAAAAGGATATAAGCATTGAGAAAGCACTTCTCATTGCGTGCATTATGGCCGGTATAAAAATCGATGTGGGGAATCTAATCTTCCAGGAAATTGGTATCCGGGCAACGCAGCGTGCCACATCACTTCCATTTCCGAGTTTGATCACAGCCCTTTGCCAAGCTGTGAACGTGCCTCTCATGCCACAAGATGACAAAATCGGAAAGGCAACGAGGGATATAGATATCACTCGTATCAGTGATTCTGCTGCCCCAACAGAGACCCCACTCCAGGACCTTGACTCCCAGACTCCCATACCTCCCCAAGATCTAGAGGCCTCCACTTCTGCTGCAGAGCCTGCATCCCAGTCCACCATGGGCCAACCTTCGTCGACATTACCAGCCCTTTCAAGACTTGGTCTTATTGCACAGCATGCCAATGCCAAAGTGGACCAACTCTTGAAAACCTTGCCAAACCTGATCAAACAAGCCCTGACTCCAATACAAACGTCAGTGACCGCTCTCCAACAACAACAAACATTGTTTGGGGATCGCTTGCACAAACTTGAGTCCAGGGTTGAACAGATCGAGAGAGGTGAGGTTAGGGGTTTACCTCAGCTGAGGGAGGAAGTGAAATCTATGAAGACCGAACTCCAGAAAATGCAAAATTTGGAGTTCGACCTATCATCTCTCCTCCCCAAAGAAGGTGACCAAGGTGCAGACATTGCTGCACCAGACCTGGGTTTGGACTTCACTGCTCTGATGGCAGACATTGCACCTCCGTCTACCAGAGTGTCTCAATCTCCAGCTCCTCCGGTACAGGTTGATATTGATGATGAGGAGACATCGAGACATTCATCAAAGTTAGAAGGAGAAGAGAGTATGACGACTCACGGTCCGACAAGGATGACGACCTCAGGAGAAGGGCAAACAGATTGCTGCTCCAACAGTGGAGGAAGAGGAGCACGCAAACATTTAGCGGGCCATACAGCACTCGCTAGCAGATGTGGCCGCCCATGCAGATCCATCGGCCACTCAGCCACCAGTGGGCGAAGCTAACAGCTCAGCAGCCCCAACACCAGCTCCCGTCCAGTCCAACAGCCCTCGTTCAGCTGCAAAGGGTCCACAGGCTACTAATTCCCATAGCGCGAATGCGCCCCAGGGAGCCCCTTGAACTATAACTTCTTTTCTTATGCATTGGGGACAATGCATGATTTCGGTTGGGGGTGTTAGCCTTATCTGTATATTTGATCTGTATTCTTGTATGTTTTGCGACATTAGTAACTGTAAAATATATACTAGTGCTTAATGATTTCTGTATATATGTTTTCTTTAATTAGTAGAAAGTAAAGTTTTTTTTTGCCTTTAGTATTTAGAAATAAAATTTTTCTTTGCCGGGTTCTGTTTCAAGGGTGTAATAGTAGAACCAGGACAGTAAAATGAAACATGTTGACAGGGATGGTGTAATTGTCTAGTATCAAGCATGTGTGTCTGTGTATTGATTGTACCCTTTTTAACAGATCAACTGCGTGAACTTGAGGCTCAATCTGTAACTCTAGGTCTACCTAGAGTCATGTATTTATATATGATGAAAGCCCTGAATTACCAAATGTTAACTCTAAAGTTGTAAACTATGTTAACCAAACAGTTTGTGTGTTGTGTGTGTGAGCTCTTTGTATAAATAGTTCTTGTGTTTGCTTCTGCCATCTAGAACTTTCCCGATTGGTTTTTCGACGCTTATTATAATTACATTTAGTTGGAGAGAGGATCTTAGGCATTCTTTGTTTTATTTATGAAACCTCCTTAGCCTTTTAAGCCTACTTGTGTATAAATAATATCAGTAGTACCCTATTTGAGTCTTTAACCTTTTCTTTGGCCTCCACATTACAAACTTTTCCCTTTTGTAAAACAATTATCTCTTTTAAACCCGTTCCTCCTTGAACATTGAGAATGAGGCTAAAAGCCTAAGTTGGGGGTGTTGGGTCAAGAAAATGGGTAAGGTTATGCAGTGAGAGTGAGAGCTTATACCTCAAAGTGCTAATGTGAATTTATGAAATCTCCAGAGAAAAGAGAAATGAAAAAGAAAAGAAAAAAAGAAAAGAAAAAAAAGAAAAGAAAGATAGTTATATATGTGTATTTACAATAATGGAGCTTTGAAGGAAATTAGAGAGGTATTTAAGGTGGTTCCACATTGGGAACTAGATTCCATTGAGGCCATGGGGTTTGAAAAGAAACAAAGTGTAAAAAGAAAGAAAAATATAATTAGTGTTCAAGGAGGATTTAGTCACTCATATCTAAATATTTGTCCTACCCTTCCTTAAACCTACATTACAAGCTTAAAAAGTCCTTATGTGATCTCCAACCGAGCGTTCTTAGAAGTAGGCGACGAATTAAAATAAGTGCAAGCGTATGGTATGGTATGTGGTGACACTTGAAACTCTGTTCTGAGAGTGAGTGTAATTGCACTTTAGTCCCGTTGTGTTGTTATGATAAATATTGTGAGTTGGGACTTTCTTTCTAGTGAGGGCACATGAACTGCAAGGTTGATAAAAAGTTGAGTTTTGAGTAAAGCATAAGTGCACTCAGCTGAAGGTAGCCTTTAGTCACTTTGTTCGAGGCTCAAAGTTCACAAGCTGATTGGTTTTCCTTGAATATAATGATGATTCAGGGAGGGTAAAGCATTCGAAGAGACATGCTTGAAACACTAACAAGAAACACTGTCCATAGTCATTATTGTTTCATGTTTTGTAAATAGAGTCTAGAATAAGGTAGTGTCGTTTTAGTTGCTTGAGGACAAGCAAGAGTTTAAGTTGGGGGTGTTGATGTGCCGGAGAATTTCAGCACATTTTGATACTACTTGCTTGGAATTAAACTTGTTTTATTGATCAGGGTGTATTATAGCTCTCAACTCTAAGTTACCCACTCAATACCTCTTGGTCATAGAGTGAATTTGCCCAATTTGGCTTT
>MCJB01041279.1:26414-46742 GCA_002018475.1 Nicotiana obtusifolia | reverse complement strand
CAAATCAAAGGGACTAATTTGCAAATGCACTCACTCTCAGAAAAGAATTTCAGGTGTCACCACATACCATACCATAGGCTTGCCCTTATTTTAATTCGTCGCCTACTTCTAAGAACGCTCAGTTGGAGATCACATAAGGACTTTTTAAGCTTGTAATGTAGGTTTAGGGAAGGGTAGGCTAAATATTCAGATATGAGTGACTACATCCTCCTTGAACACTAATTACAATTTCCTTCCTTTTTACACTTTGTTTCTTTTCAAACCCCATAGCCTCAATGGCATCTAGTTCCCAATATGGAACCACCTTAAATACCTCTCTAATTTCCTTCAAAGCTTTGTTATTATAAATACTGTGAGTTTGGGACTTTCTTTCTAGTGAGGGCACATGAACTGCGAGGTTGAACAGGAGTTGAGTTCTGAGTAAAACATAAGTGCACTCAGCTGAGGGTAGCGTTTAGTCACTTTGTCTGAGGCTCAAAGTTCACAAGCCGATTGGTTTTCCTTGAATATACTGATGATTCAGGGAGGGTAAAGCGTTTGAAGAGGCATGCTTGAAACACTAATAACAAACACTGTCCATAGTCATTATTGTTTCATGTTTTGTAATTGGAGTCTAGAATAGGAGAGTGTCGTTTTAGTTGCTTGAGGACAAGCAAGAGTTTAAGTTGGGGGTGTTGATGTGCCGGAGAATTTCGGCACATTTTGATACTATTTGCTTAGATTTTAACTTGTTTTACATGCAAATTCCCTCGGTACTTATGTAATTTTAGTGTTTTTGCAGTACATGAAGTGTAAGGACCTAAAAGCATGGAAAAGAGCTCAAAAAGCCAACTAAAGACAAGAAAAGAGTAGAGAAGCATCGCAGAGGTGAATATGCTATCGCAAACATCACCTGCGAGCCGTATAATTCACGTCAAGAGCGCAAACCAAGGCAGACTTCTGGGCAAACTTTCATGTCAAGGATGCGATCGCATAATTGTTTTACGAGCCGCATAAGTGCACCTAGAGATCGCAGACACAAGCAGAGTTTTGGGTGAAGTTCAGAGTCAGAAGTGCGATCGCATAACTTGAATGATAACCGCAGAATCAACCGCAGATCAAGTATGAAGTCTACTGTATGATGGAATTGCGATGTGAAATGCGGTCGCATTTCTTGAATGCGGACCGCATGTCATGAATGCTATGAAGGCAAAACCCAGGGGTGAAATCTGCGACAGGCGTGTAAGAATTGCGGACCACATTTCTGTTATGCGACAGAAATGCGGTCGCATTGTTGACTTCAGGGGCAAATCAGTCCGAATTTCGCCTCGATTTTTGGGCCTCTATAAATAGGTCTATTAGGGTTTTGTGTAGAAAATCTTGTCAGAATTTAGAGCAGAAAGTACAAGGCTTGAATTATTTTATCTCTTGGAAGCTTTTGGATCAATTTTCTTCTACTTTGTAAGCGTTATGACAATTATTATTCTTTCAATATCAAATTTAGCATGAGTAGCTAATCCTAAACACTAAGGTTGTGAACCCTAAATGGGTATGATGTTATTGGGTGTTTGATATTGAATATATTTTCAACGTTTGATTTATATTTATTTACTTCTCATTCTTTAAACAATTTTTAGTGGTTGCAAACATTAACAAACGCCATTAAATTCCATCTTTGCTTGGGAAAGCGGGGTAGAATTTGGTAGAAGTAAATAACAAAGACTCAAGGCTTTAAACCTTGTTTAATAAAATCGCTTAGGAATAAGTGGGTTTTAATTTGGCATAAATTGATTGTGTTTAATCACAACTCTTTTGTATTTGAAAAAATCATAAGGAGAAAATATTACCCAACCATTGGAAAATATTGGGTAGTCAATTAGACATCAATTGCATATCAAAAGATTCTTCCGTTGAAAATATATTATATTGACATCGATAGCATTATACTTCATAAAGGGGGACACAACCTTGGTTTCTTTAATTATGTTATTCATATTCGTAATATTGCAATTAAAATTTATTTAAAACTAAATTCAATTCATATTTCTGTTACGATTACCTGATAGAATTACGACTGTAGTTGAGTACTACGCTAATCAAGTAAACGTTTCACACCTATTCTCTGTGGGATTTGACCCCAACCTTGTTGGGTTATTATATTTGACATTCCGCTTGCACTGTTTATTAAGGTGTAATTTGAGCGTATCAACAGCTAAATGAAAAAAAAGATCTCTTATAGGAGATATGAGTTCATGGAGTATATCTAAAGCAAGATGGAAATATATGGGATCATAACCCTCCAATTGATAGCAGTTGGTATTGGAGGAAACTGAATGCCCTTAAGAGTGGGATGGTGCAATGGTACCATAACAATAAATATTAACTTACAACTAATGGGAAGTACTCAGTGGCTAATAGTTACAATGCAATGCTAATAGGGTTAGAGAGATTAAAGGAGGGTGACTTAATATGGACCAAAGCAATGCAGCCAAAACATATGTACATCGTTTGGTTAGCCAATCAAAACAAGTTCTCACAAAAGAGAGGCTACAAATATCAGCGGAAGACAACACATATTGTGTGTGTGATGAAGGAAAAATAGGAACTCCACAACACCTATTTGGAGATAGTGCATGGATAACTAAAGTTAGGTATAGTTTCAGTAATTGGTCTAGAATAATATATCTAATAGAAGAGTCACACATCAGTTGCAGTGGATGAAGAATAGGAGATGGAAGCATATGAAGAAAGAAGTGGCAACACCATATAGGGAGCAATGAGATACGATACATGGCAAGCAAGAAATTGGAGAATTTTTAGAGGCACCAATGTGAATACACAGTTTGCAATTGCACATATACAGAAAAAAAGTCAAAATTAGAAAAAAAGTATACAGACATCAAGGAAAGCACAGAGTTGTCAAAGTTTGTTCCAACAATTATGTAATTAGCTGGTTATGGTTTCTTTGTTATTGTTTCTATTTGCTTGATTAAAATAGGATGCACTAGGGCATCATGAAGAGTTAGTTAATTGTTTTCTTGTTAGTTGATTGCAGACCTAGATGTAGCACGTTCAATCAAGTCCGATTTGAAATTCAAAAATGAGTGGAGCGAGGGGCTTTGGACGGAAAAGAGGGGGGAGGGGACTTTAACTGAAGTAGGGGCGGAGCTACTCTCCTTACAATCAAGCGACTTCACTCCTCATAGAGAGTTGGAAAGTGTCAGTTCTCATAGCGAGGCTTAAGCTGACGAGGCGGCCACCCTTGTTGATGGAGGTTGCAAACCTAGGCGCTCATGAGTTGTACAAAAGTTGGTTGTTAGTGGTAATATTTTCACATTTATTACCAGTTTTTTTGCGTGAAATAATTTAAAACTCTGAATAGTATAGAACAAATCGTCTAATAATGGTCAATTTACTCCTCTTTATTATTATTATTATACGAAATTAAGTTGAGTTGCTTTTCAAATGCGATTCCATCATAATTCAAGATATTAGAAATAAAGGAAATACCTATCTATGCTTTAAGGAACTGAGTCTCACCAATTGGACATTCTTGACTGATATCCTCAAGGGCTGATTGGACTACTCAAATGGTTGTTAAACTCCTCGGGCGAGTTATTGAATTCTATGACAAATCATTAGCTTTTGGTACTGGATGCTCAAAAATGTCGAACACTTGACATAAGTGATGATTATACTCCATATATTTGGAAAGGATAAAAACCTCTTTACCGACTGAATAGTCGAGTTGCCTCTCCTAGAGCTTCGTGTGTTAACTTCTGAGCACAACACGGTTCACTTGCAAGCAAGATCATTGGCATAAATATATAATCATGGGACGACACTACACTTTGGGGGACATAACTATGTTTGTGAGAAAGATATTCGTAAATGCCACATTATGCTTGCGCACACTGTATGGATGCATGTGACGTAAGCTAAGGAATAGGAGTTGCCTTAATCGAGCAAGGCAATGTCGCGTTTGCCACGGGTAGGCACACACCAAGTATTACAATTTAAGAATTGGATTGTACACCAACGAGCGATGTTTAGTGCCAGGCGAGGGACAAGCATGTCACCAACCTCGAGTGTGCACTTAGGAGAGACACAACATATGAGAAGCGCACAAGGAGTAAGATAGCTAATTAAGTTTTAAGCTTTAACATATAAGAGGTGGCACAATTGAAAGCCAAACCTCTGTGTCACAGGGGAAAAGACCTAAACAAGATAAGCCATAGACATAGGTCATACCAAGAGACTTGGAATAAGAAAAGACTCGTTTTTAATTGAGCAAGACTAAGAAAAGTTGACATTCATTACTCACGTTACAAAGAGTATAGTATAAAATTAATAATTCTATAATGACATAAATACATTCTTTTATTTCTCATTTATGTGTAGTTGACATCAACGTCTGTACTCCTTTTAGTTGAAAGAAAATTTATAGAATAAATTCTATAAATTTATATTTTTACTAATTTAATTTAACCTCCATAATTCAAGTGTATCCTATAAGAACAAGAAAAACCTTGTATTAGTAAAAAAATTAAAAACATATATCCCAAAATAATTCCAAAAAAGTTATTTACTACAACAAATTACACACACACAGAGTCTTCCAAACAGGAACTTTTCCCCATTCCCGTACAAAATCCCTTCCCCTGTCTCTGTATATCGTTTCGCGAACTTTCAATTTCTCTTTCTCGCCAATCTCTCACCGCCGATCACCGCCGATCACCGCCGTATATCTCCACTGCCCACCCTATCGGTCTCGCAAGGTTCGACGTTAACTCTTGCTTCAATCTCCCTCAAAAAGAAAAACGTTTTATTTCACTTCGATTCTTCTTCGCCACCGGCAATTTCTATAAATTCGGGGGATTCCAGTCATATTTTTTCAGAAATTTTGAAATTCAAAATGTAATTGGAATGTTTTATGTAGGTATTTGAATTCAGCTTTCTTCAATTTCTCCAATGAAAATGGTTTTTTTCTTCCTATGTTTAAAAAATTAGGGCTTTATATGCTCTCATTGAATTCGGTAGGAAAGCTATGATTTTTGGTGTGTTTGTTATGTATAAAGTTTGTTTAATTTTTTTTTCATTTTATATTTGGTTAACATAGTTGTGATTAGTTGAGCTTCTTTTTTCCCATTTCCCATTTTCTATTTTGGTTAAAAATAGTTGGTGTCTGCTATATGAATCTTTGTATATCATTTTTGCTCTATTAAAGCCATGATCAGAGTATTGATCATAGACTATTCTATCGGGTATGTGCGACCTCCTAGTAGGTACATGAGAAGAAATCACATAATGTTCTTTGCCTCTATTGCTGTTAACTTACTACAATGTTCCTTGTTTACTTGGGTTTGGGAACTGCTGTACATTGCTAAGCTCACATAGGTTGAGTCGGTGAAATTAGTTGAGCAGTTGTTTTCAGCCTGAGTCTTGAGCTGATATTGGGGCTTGATCATGCACCAATTTTTTTGGCTTTATTGAAGTTCAGCTTTAGAGAGCGTTCCCTCAGAGTCTCTTGCTTGATTGTACACATGGCTGATATAAGTGATCATACCATTTTACGTGTTGGATATGGTAAACGTAAATGTTGATCAAATATGGTAAATTTAATGCTGTTTAAACATGATATCAGTGCCTTAGACTGTGATTTTAACAGCAAACTAACATACTCTGTTTTTTTTGTAAGCGAAATGAATTCATTAACAAAACGCAAAGTTGGTGTCGAAAATTATGTATATTTGTGTCTATGACTCAATCTTGTCCTACACATTCTTCTGAATTTACTTTTGGTTATATGGCTTGTGTATCACTTTTTCTTGATTGTCATATGACTTGTGTATCTCCTTTGCCTCGAAATTGTCAACATGAGGCACTCACTGTTTTTTATTCGGAGTCAAGTATTGTATTAGTTAGTGGTCTTTCTTTTTTTTTTTTTTTTTTTAAAATTTTATACAATGTTGTTGTTGTTTTGAATTTGAATCATGTGTAGAGTCTGTTGTTTAGCGAGGAAGTTAGTTGTAGTCCCCATCACTGGGAATGTATTGCTGTTCCTTTGCTTGTCCTGTTGTTCATATACATGAGAATCGTTATTTGATTTTTTCTCTTTTCTTTTTTAATGACATCATGTTGTAGCTACTGTTTTTGCTATTTCCCTCTTTCAAATTGCAATTTCTCTTGTATTCTTTTAGATTATGTGATAAATTAGACACCTCACCTTTTATTTATCTTTGGTTATTATTTCAACTGCAGGTTTCACAATATTCCCAAAATTCATTTAGCAGGTAACGAAGTATGGGATTCTCACCCATTTGATGGGGTGCTGATAGTCCACTTTATGAAATATACCTTATTTAGAAGGATACAAGAAAGAGATGAATTTCCAGCATATGTCGGGGCAGATTTCAGGGCAGGTTCCAAATCAAAGTGGCACTTCTTTGTCTGGGCTAGCCCAGCAGAATGGAAATCCTTTTCCTATGCAGATGCAAAATCCAGGTGTCCATCGTACTATGCCCAACATGGAGTCTGAGTTCTTGAAAGCTCGCAAACATATTTCACGGAAGATGTAAGATATTATATTTCTTGTCTTTTTTTTATTTGATTTAAAAATCAACAAAGGAAGATATTATATTTCTTTTTAAAATAAGAAGGAAGATACATTATACATCTAGGCATCCATTTATATTTTCCCAAGGCAATTTCTTTCTTTCTTAGTCTTTATAGAGAAGGATGTGGAGTTGGATTGTGTAGACAGACTGAGGTGAAGCGCTACTAATGACCAACTTATTAACATTAGTTAAACACATTTTCTTTGATAACTAAGTTTTCTTCAATGCTGAAAGAGTTTTCTTGCTGCAGCACTTTGGTGGTCATATTTGATAACTAGAGGTTATTTTGTTCTTCTAGTTATTCCAGTACGAACTTATTTGAAAAGCTTTTTAAGGAGGCAAAACTTATTTGTTCTGGTCACCTTGTCAGACTCTGCTATTTGTTCATCTGCTGGGCTCCTTACCATTCTTTTGCTCCTAAAGCATTGACTCTCTTGAAAGTTGTTTTATCAAGCTATGGTTCTGTTTTAGTGATGAATTTTTATAGAAGTATTATTGGTTAGGATTCTAGAAAGGACCTCAACTTCGAAATGCTAGAGTATCCAGTTGACATGTAAAGACAACAATAGAAGATGATGAAAGAGAGTATTTGAGGTGTTGTTTAGCTTCTACGAAAACTTGTGGAGGGCTTTGTTATCTACCCTTCGGTACGAACTCTGATGCGTTGAGTTGATGACTTTTGGGAGGCAAACACTATAAATATTCGGGGCAGTGGTGTGTGAACATAAAGAGGTGCTCGAGTGCTTTTCAAAACTTCAATTGCATTGTCTAAAATGAGCCTAGTGTCTCATTATTTTAAGATTCTCCGTAATGTACTCTCTCTTCAAAAGGATGCTCTTGTTTTTGTATTATTCATGATTCTTCTTCCAAAATTTCCAGTTATTTGCTAAATCTCTTTTGTATGGAATTGATTCCTCTGCTTTGCTGCTGAGTTATCTGATGATAGCTGATGCGAACTTGACAACCTTTTTATTCTCCAGCTATGAGTATCTCATGCGGCGGCAGCAGCAAGCCCAGGAGATGCAACCACAGAGGGTTATAGATCTAGTTAAACGCCTGGAGGAGAGCTTGTTTAAGACTGCTTTGTCGAAGGTTTATTGTTGTTTCAGTTTTGTTTATTATAATATTGTTATGTTGTACAAGATGGTGCTATCATGGAAGGTCATTTCTATTCATTTTGCAAATGAAGCTTCTTCTTTTTTTCATGTTTTTAGGAGGAGTATCTGGATCTATCGACTCTGGAAAACCGATTACTTTCCCTGATTAAACGCCTTCCTATGAATAATCATAACCAACAATTTTCCCAGATTAATTCGTCAACCTCCATTGGTACAATGATACCAACTCCAGGCATGCCTCGAAGTGTGAATTCGTCCCTTATTGGGACATCATCTGTCGACAGTTCCATGACTGGTGGAAGTACTATTCCATCCTCTGCAGTTAACTCTGGAAGCTTCGTGCCAACAACCGATTTGCCCTCTGGCAGTATACATGGTGTTTCATTTATTTATGCTGATAGTAACTTTAAGCATTACTGTTTCCCAAATTCATAAGGTATTTACTTCACTCTGATGTAACAGAACTCATCCTTGCAGGCCCCTTGGCAAATGGATATCAACAGTCTACATCCAATTTCTCGATCAATTCTAGTGGGGACAACCTGGTACCATCCATGGGTGGACAAAGAATAACTAGCCAAATGATTCCCACTCCTGGGTTTAGTAATAGTAATAAATCCAATAGTAATACCAGTGTGCCGTCTTACATCAATTTGGAATCATCTAATAGTGGTGCTGCCTTTTCTGGCGTTGATTCCACAACCGTGTCACAGCCACTACAACAAAAGCAGCATATTTCTGGTCAAAACAGCCGTATACTGCATACACTTGGCAGCCATATGGGTGGTGGAATTAGGTCAGGATTGCAGAATAGATCCTATGGACAGTCAACTGTGCCTCTGAATGGGGGGCTTGGAATGATTGGGAATAATTTGCAGCATTTGAATGGTCCTGGAGCCTCTGAGGGCTATACATCAGCGACCATGTATGGGAACTCTCCAAAGTCGCTATCTCAACATTTTGATCAACATCAGCGACCAGTAATGCAAGGTAACTCCTCAGCACCACACATACCTTTAAGCTAATTCCAGGAATATACTACTTTCCATGTTTTGAGTATTGTGAGCTATTTCATTGTTTTGATAACAGGTGATAGATATGGTATTAGCGACAGTGAAACTTCAGTGTCTGGAAACTTGTATGCTCCTGTGTCTTCTGCAGGGACGGTCATTGGCAATCAGAGCTCGAGTGCTGTTGCCTTACAGTCCATGTCCAAAGTAAACTCAACTCTGATGAGCAATCAGTCGAACTTGACTGCCTCTCAGCAGATGCCAAATCTAAAGGTTCAACTTATCGATCAATCGGAGAAGATGAACTTTCAGTCCCAGCCTTATCTGGGAGATGACCATTTATCTTCTCGTCAGCATCAACAATATCAGCAGCAGCCTCAACAATTCCATCATCAACATCGATTTGCTCAGCATTTAACCCAACAGAAGCTACAAAGTCAGCACCAACAACTTTTGTTAAGGAGCAATGCTTTTGGTCAAGCTCAGCTGCCATCTAATCCTGGTACTCAAGTAAAATCTGAACCTGAAATCCATGATGATGCCCAGCGCTCACAGATCTGTGCTGAGCAATTTCAGTGTTCTGATATGGAAAATCAGTTTCAACAGAACACTGTTGGAAACCAATCTACAGGTAATCAGTTGCTTCTCCTTTATTTAGTCAGCAGGATATCTGTTCATCACTTTCTCAATCTTCAGATCCAACACAACAATGTTGCATCCAAACCAGCTTATTGCTTCTTGGTTTAAGCTGTCACGTTGATAGAGTTTATTCTGATGCAGCATTGCAGGGTCAATGGTATTCCAAGTCTCATGATGGGTCTCAGATACCAGGTAGCTTCTTGGAACCGAATGCACAAGAGGAATTGCGTCAGAGAACTTCCACACAAGAGGAAGCTCAGCCCAATAATTTTTCTACAGAGGGGTCTTTGGCCAGTCAATCTGTTGCTAATAGAGCAGTTGAAACCAATAATTCGAGCAGTACGATATGCAAATCTGGTAACGTTCCTCGTGAACGACAGTATCTTAATCAGAAGAGGTGGCTGTTGTTTTTGATCCATGCACGTCGATGTTCTGCTCCTGAAGGAAAATGTCCTGAAAACAATTGCATACATGCACAAAAACTATTGAGGCATATGGAAAGATGCATTAAATTTGATTGCCCATATCCTCGGTGCCCTGAAACAAAGGTTTTAATTAATCATCATAAGCATTGCAAGAATGAAAACTGTCCCGTTTGCATTCCTGTTAAGAAATTTCTGCAGGCACATCAAAAAGTGTTTGCTCGTCCTGGCTATATGTCTGATATGGCAAGTTCTCTCAATGGTACTTGTAGAACCTATGATGCTGTTGAAACTGCTTCTAAGTTCACTGCCAAGACGAGTCCAGTGGCAGTCAAAACTCCAGAAGATTTGCAGCCTTCTCTTAAACGCATGAAAATAGAGCCATCTTCTCAACCTCTTGTCTTGGAAACTGAAAATCTTGTGCCAGTTTCGGCCGGTGAGTCTAATGTTTTACGAAATGCTCAGCTTGTTGAACAGAATGATGCTGTTGCAGTGAAGACTGCAGACACTGAAGTAAAGAGCGAAACTCTTGCAAATGCTGTGCAAGTTAACCCTGGTAGTACCGATGTAGCAAATGATAATTTGGAGGATACATACACTCAAAGGCCTGCTGGTGATTCTGTTGCATCAAGTACTCCAGCTTGTCTTGTGAAGCAGGAAAATGTTAATGCTGACAAGGACATAGATCAGGCTAAACAGGAAAATACATCAGCGCCTTCTGAAAGTACGAGTGGATCCAAATCTGGGAAGCCTAAAATAAAGGGTGTCTCAATGATGGAACTTTTCACCCCAGAGCAAGTCCGGGAACACATTAAAGGTCTGAGACAATGGATAGGCCAGGTCTGTCAAATATGGTTTTCCTAACTTGGGATTGTTTTGCTCACACTTTGTTGTCCGACATACTTATTTACATTTGGAATTTTGCAGTTGATTGCTAAAGAACATGCCATTTAAATATGAGTTGATTTACTTTTTCTTTTCCTTTTCTAGATAAGAACTCGACAACCAGTTAGTTAAAAAAAAATACGGATGTTCCGTAACCTGAAGAAGTGGCCAGAGTTGATTAAAGGATTAAATAGAGGGCATGTTTTGAGAAATTCCTTAAGATTTAGCAGTTCTACACCTTGACCAAGTATGCTAAAGTTATAAGGGCGTACTTTAAATTGAGTTTGTATTGCATTGGGCTGAAATGATTTTTCCAATGTCAAGAGCATGCATTTTCTGTTTTAACTGTTGGTTGGGTCATATATATTTGCTGTCCTGGTCTCAATTGTGTCACCTGGGGTCATTGAAGCTGGAATGAATCATGTTTCAAATACTAGCAGAAACAAAAAACGGTTCCTTTATGTATGTCTAAGGCTTTGGGGACAAAGTTATGTGGTACTTGTGCTGGTGGGAGATAGCAGGTACCCGGTGGATTAGTCTCGAGATGCAATTCAAGAACTTCTTGTACTCAAGCTGAAGTTGAAATCAAGAACAATGGGTAATGTGGGAGTTATATTATGTATCTTAATTTTCCATCTAGTCAGTGAGTGGCTAATCAAATCTGTTAGACATAACTCGTTGTCAAGGTAGGTTTAACTCTGAGTTGTTGATGATAATGAAGTGCTATGCTATTTACAGGAATTGTACTATTCTAACTTCTTTCATGTACGCCTTCTACCATGTTATGTTGACTTTATAAAACTGTTAATACTCATTTTTTTCCTATTAGTTTTCAATGTGTGTGGTTCAACAAGTAGCTGATTTGTTGCCCTCTACGGTCTTTATTCCAGTGACATGTTTGGTTTCATTTCTAATCTGCATGAGTAAACTCTTTCCATGGATGAAATTCTGTTCTATTTGTTTGACAGAGCAAAGCAAAAGCAGAAAAAAATCAAGCAATGGAGCATTCTATGAGTGAAAATTCCTGTCAGTTATGTGCAGTTGAGAAGCTAACTTTTGAACCTCCACCCATATATTGTACTCCATGTGGTGCTCGTCTTAAACGTAATGCAATGTATTATACCATTGGAGCTGGTGATACACGGCACTACTTCTGCATTCCATGCTATAATGAGGCCCGTGGAGACACCATTGTTGTTGATGGAACCACCATTCCAAAGGCGAGGATGGAGAAAAAGAGAAATGATGAGGAAACTGAAGAATGGGTATCTACTCTATGCATTTTATTTGACGAATATAGTATCTCTTTTGGTGTAGAAATGGGGCGTGGAAACTTGTATGGTCCATGCTTTGTGTCAATAACATGTTTTGTTTCTTCTAATTTTAAATTTTATTGGTCTTAATTGACAAAAACAATAAATTTTATTGGTCTGATCAAATCAGAGGTTACCACTTTGTGCAGTGGGTGCAATGTGACAAGTGTGAAGCTTGGCAACATCAGATTTGTGCTTTATTTAATGGTAGAAGGAATGATGGTGGGCAAGCTGAGTATACCTGTCCCAATTGCTACATAGCAGAAGTTGAAAGAGGTGAACGCACGCCCTTACCACAAAGTGCTGTTCTTGGAGCAAAAGATCTGCCTCGAACAATTCTCAGTGATCATATTGAGCAACGATTAGCTAGCCGTTTGGAGTGGGAAAGGCAAGAAAGAGCAATTCGTGAAGAAAGAGGTTATGATGAGGTAATGTATCAGGCCAATTTAAGTGATTAGTGCATTGAGACTTGATTTCTCTGATAAGTAAACAACAAGAACTACCATTTCGCCTCAGTCCTAAACAAGGTTATATGAATCCTCACTGACAATCTTTGTCTATTTAATTAATCTCAACCCAACATCATGCAAAATAAAAATAAAAAGTATTAGAATTTCTCTATATTTTATAATGGCATAAAATCTATGATGGGGCTAAAAGACTTTTAGAAAGCATGCCCAAAGATTCAGTAAAATCTTATTGCTTTATAAAAATTGAGTCTTAGAGAGCATAAGATCTAAAATAAACGCACTAACATGGCTAAAACACATTTCCATCTAGTTGGTATCGCTTGTATTGATCCTTTCTTCCATTATACTCTATCTTTCGCCAGGTTTGATTGAATTCCAAGAGATGTTAGGTCCTTAGACAACTTTTCTGTGTGGTTTTAGATCTAGCTCGCCCTCTTATACACCTTCACTCATTAGGTTCACACTTACAAATCAACACATTTGGAGGTCGATGCAGGACATGACCAAATCATCCTAAGATTGTCTCCATTCATGCTTTTTAAGTGCTTCTTGCACTTTCTGGCGGATGTATCATATTTAGTCTTATCTAATCTTGTATATACATTCGTCTTAGTATTTGCATCTGGCATCTCGGGAACACTGATACTGTGGATGTGTGGACTTTAACACCCTTACGTTCACTCCCATATAAATTACTTGGCGTATAACTATTTATAGAATTTACCTTTCACTTTGATAGGCATCCTTATCATATGCACTTATCCATTTCAATCATTCGATTTTGATTCCGTGTGTAACATCCTCATTTATCCTTCCATTCTCCGGGAACTAAGAGCCTAAATATCTTTGTTTGCATTTAATTACCACAACCCCGTCTAATCTCACTTCAGTCTTCTTATGAAGACTAAACTCGCAGTGTACATATTCAATTTTACTTTTACTTATCCTAAAACCATTGCTCTCTTGAGTGCTTCTCCATACTTCAAGCTTTTGGTTGACATCGTCGCGCTTATTGTCAAGTAGCAGTATCATCAAACAGCATGCACCACAGGACCTCAGCTTGTATTATGCTGGTTAGCTCATGTTCCTGGTGTAAACCCACGATTATGGGTAACTCCTTTGTATTTGCTATTACTATGGCATTTATGTATTTTGACTTAAAATTTCTTTCTTTTCCAACATCCATCGAAGTACCTTTTTTGGTACTTTATCACATACTTTCTAGAGGTCAATGAACACCATGCTTAGATCTTTCTGCTCCTCACGTTAAATTTCCATCAATCTTCTTAGCAAGAATGTAGCCTCTACTGTAGATCTAAAGGGAAATCCAAATTGATTCTCAGTCACTCTTGTAGTGTCCTAATAGATGAAGATTAGGTGTATACACTATTCCATTGGAGAAAACGATACCTAACTGTTGAGTTCAGTTTAAATGGTTTGGCTTATTGGTTTTTCTGTTTTTTCCTGTAATTTTGAATTTATTATTTGATCAACTGGTTTGCTTTTTGATATTTTGTACTGCAAATTGACCGAACTAAGTGACTCTTAAAAAATAAAAAAAGAATTTTCATAAAAAAAAGGGACGACTTCGATTAAAAAATAGAAGAGGAATATATATGTGTGTGTGAGTATATATGTACACATTTTTGTGTTCATTCCCCTTAGAGCTCCCTCAACTAGTAGTCCAGTGCCCATGTTATCAACCCTCGCTATTTAGCTTATGTCCGTCTTCATTCTCTCACTCATCTTCCCAGCTCCTGTTACCCTCGCCCGTGCTTGACAACATAGCTAAATGCAGCTTTAAGCACCTTCTTCCAATGGACTCCTTAGTGATCTCCAGTTATGCTTCTCTATCTTGTGTTCTACATGTTTCTAGATGTGCTTGGTTTCAAAAACGGATCTTTACTTTGCTATTGATATCTTTATAATATCTTTAAGTTTCAAAACCCCATGGCAGTGATCCCACAAAAAAGAGAAGATTAAAATCCCTAGTAGACTATGACTTGCGCAGTGGAAAGGGCTTAAGGCTTTTGCTTTGGAGCTTAACTCCTTTAATTTATCATTTGGTTTCTCTCTCTCTCTCTTCTCCTCCTCCTCTCTCTTTCCTTTTCCTTTTCCCCTGTTGAGTTACAGAGTTGTCTGAACATGGGCTGTGTAAGGGCTTCCTAAGGGGTTTATAAAGGTTTTGGGCTACTCCATCCATTCCCTAAGATTTTGTAGTGGAAGCACATTTTTTCGCATGGTATTAGGCTGCCTTGGGTAAGCTCATTCTCACTCTGGTAAGTCGCATTAAAATTCACATGTGAACCCAAAATTGGGTTTCATGTTTTTTGAAATGAAAAAAAAGAACATGTAAGGTTTTGAATTTTGGATGCTTAGATTTTATAATACTCCCCTTCAAGTTGCTGATCTTTCTTCCGCTATGTTTTTTGCTTGCTTGTAATCTTGGCTGTCTTTCCCTGTCAACTTGTTTCATTTGTACTCCTTCATCGGTATGAGGTCATTTCAGTCATTCGATTACTGGGAGAGAGGTGATATTCAAATCTTAAGAATTTCAGATTAAAAGCAAACATAAGATTGTGTTGGAAAATCTCAAGAAAGCAGAAAAGTTGAAATGGCCAAGAAAAAGAGCTTAAGAAAAAAGAATTTGGCCCATTCAAATTGTCCCAACTGAATTTGTAACTGAGCGGTAGTCGAATTCGGTTGGCCTCACCTTTTGAAATTATAACCGAAGTTCAGACACTAAAACGAATAACATTTCAAAACTGATATAACTGAATGAACAGCCACTCTTGAGTCCTAAGTATATACAAGGAGCGCAGTTGGAACGTATAAGAACTAATAGGTCCAGACATCCACAAATCAAGGTCTGTTCTGTTTTGTGGATGCTGCATTTGTTACTTTCAACCGATATTGTTGTTATCGTCCAGAATATTGATTAGATCCAGCCTCCTAGAGGAAAAGACTAGAAATTAAAGTTCTAGGATCCCGATCTGCGGTTATAAGTGTTTGGAGATGTTTAGAAGTGAATTTGCATTTGTCTGTAGCTTATGGGTTTTAGCTAATACCTTTCTTCTTGGGAAAAATATCATCTTTAATTTTTGTAACTTCTGTCTCTGCATTTAGTGATTCGTACTGGTGTTAGCAATTTCACTTGTGCCTTCCTACCTTAGCTCCTGCTTGTACTGGTTTCCAGGTTCCTGGAGCGGAAGGACTTGTTGTAAGAATTGTGTCATCAGTGGACAAAAAGTTAGAAGTGAAACCACGGTTTCTTGAGATATTTCAGGAAGAGAACTATCCGCTGGAGTTTCCATATAAATCAAAGGTATCTTCATGCAGAATCATTTAACGTCAAATTTGGGTTTAATCATTTGAATGAATGTCATGTTGTTACAACAACAACAACATATCCAGTTTTATCCCATATCGTGGGGTCTGGGGAGGGTAGTGTGTACGCAGACCTTACCCCTACCTTGTGAGGAAATGTAATGTTGTTAGGTTTTTTTTTCCATCTCAAAAAAGAAAACGTTTTTTATGTTAGAACTAGATCTTTATCTCGCACTATTTTACTGAGAATTAATTGCAGGAGGATCTGAATAACTTTTTTTTTTTGTAAAGGTAAGGTGATTTATAGATAAAAACAAACACGAAGGATGTGCTGTTGCAAGTGTTCGCTATTTAAAGAAGCAAAAACAGCAAAGCATGCCCGTTTTTGTCTAATCTCCTAGTCTTTAGGGCCTCTAACTTCTTAAAACTGTTTCAACATCATTTACACGTTTTGATCTACACCATGAGAAAAACAGAAGTATACATTTAGACTTTATGTTAACGGCAGAATCAGTGAAGTCATCAAAACAGCTACTGTTTCTTTCTGTCCAAATAGTCCACCAAATATATGTAGGTCCCCTGTTCCACCACCTATGCTTGTTCTTTCGTCGTCTAATTCTGTTCCAGCATCTCAGCAACTCAGTTGTTGAATAGGCATGACCCAATGCAGACCAGTGCGTAAGAGCATAAGGGGTTTGCTAGAACGCTGGCAGGGGCAGGAAATTCAGAAAGACCTGAAACAGGTCTGGATCATTGTCCCTCTGGCATCCTTTGGACACTATGGCTGGAGAGGAATAAAGCTTGTTTTGAAGGAAAAAAAGCGAGATTTCAAGAATTAAGAATAAGTGTTTGCATACTTTCTTTCTCGTGTAAGAGGAGACATATTGGAAGTATGGATCAATATATGGATTTCTTAGAATTATTATGAGGAAGTAAGTAGTTGCATATTTGTCGTAGTATAGTATCTTCTGGTCTTTCTCGAGTCCTGTACCTTTCTGTGCCATGATACCTTCTAATAATACCTTTACCATTTCAAAAGATGACCAAATGCGGACCAGTAATATTCAGGAAAAGCTGCCACAGTTGTGCAGTAAGTTGGCAGTGCAAAACCAAATGAGAATGGCTTTTTGTTTGTTCCCTATGTAGGAGGCATTTACTTCATAGAACCAGCCGTCTTTCTTGTAGATTCTCTGAATATAAGCTTTAGTAGAACTCCAAAATGTCCTCCTTGATCTCCTCTGTTTCGTCCTTCAAGACTCCATTGACTTCCAATCTCCCAATGTAATTGTATTCTTTATTAACATTGGTCAACTTGTGAAAGAACTTGGTAACCTATCCCTTGCGTCAACCATAAGTTCTCGATCTTTGTCTCCAAGCAATCTCTTCATATTTGGCAATTTCCTCTACTTCCATCTGTAAATTAGCCTGGACCGACAATTCTTACTCCTGAATATTATCATTTTCCAGTGCACTATCCAACTGTGCAACTTGTGCAAGAAGTTCGTTTTTAATATTTTCCAGACTTCCATAGTTGCTTTTGTTCCATTTCCTCAGCCTTCCTTTTAGAAGTTGTAATTTTTTTGACGGTACATGATCTGGTGTTCCAGTTATCCCAAAGGAATTCCACCAAACATTAACCTTTTCTACAAATCCCTCAACGTCCAACTACCATTTTTCAAATTTGATATAGGATCAACTCCTTTCCCTGTCACTGCATAGAAGTCGTATAAGAGCATGATCCTTGTTCCGTTGAGTAATAAAAAGAAAACAGTTTTAGATATATATAGATAAGGGCTGGTGTGCCATTACAAAAAGCTTTTCACGCGCAAAAGGTGATGGCATCATGGTCCTGTCTATATCATATTCATTCTTTTCATCTTCCATGACCCGAAATATTGTCTCAAAAGCTTCCTCCGGATCTTGAATAGCCTTCAAATTTACATTCTTTAATCTCCTCCGTTGTCCCCTGCAAAGAAGGTGTTCTTTGGAGGACGTTTGACATCCATAAAAGTTTTGATCATACTATGATTGTGGGAGGCCAAGTTTCAAAGGGCTGTTTCTGAAATACGATTGTTTACTGATTGATGAAATGCCAGATAATGTTCAGACATTGTTATGTCTCAATATGTTTAACTCTGGCATTATCCTCAGATAGGAGTCTGTCTTTTCTATTTCACTTGCAATTTGGCGATAATTGTTTGAGTTATGGACTGAAAAGTTGCATTCTTCAGGTGTTATTGTTATTTCAGAGAATTGAAGGTGTAGAAGTGTGCCTCTTTGGCATGTATGTTCAGGAATTTGGATCTGAATGCCTACAGCCAAATCATCGCCGTGTTTATCTCTCGTATCTAGATTCTGTTAAATATTTCAGGCCAGAGATCAGAGCAGTGACTGGAGAGGCTCTCCGCACATTTGTGTACCACGAAATTTTGGTAATCTTTCTTCACATCAATTCCAATGTTGATTCTAGATATTTGTTGTATATTAATATATTTGATTCCACTCAGATTGGATATCTAGAATATTGCAAAAAGCGTGGTTTCACGAGTTGTTATATTTGGGCTTGTCCTCCATTGAAGGGTGAAGATTATATATTATATTGCCACCCCGAAATTCAGAAGACCCCAAAATCTGACAAACTCAGAGAGTGGTGAGCTTATAATTTTTTCCATATAGATTACATATTGCTGTAATATGAATTTTTTTTCTCATTCTTGTTACATTGATTAAACTAGTGTTTCTAATATTTCAGGTATTTATCAATGCTAAGAAAAGCTAAGAAGGAAAATATAGTTGTTGATCTCACTAATTTATACGACCATTTCTTTATATCCACGGGAGAATGTAAGGCTAAAGTTACTGCAGCTCGTCTGCCTTATTTTGATGGGGACTATTGGCCTGGTGCTGCAGAGGATATGATTTGTCAACTTCAGCAAGAAGAGGATGGGAGAAAGCAGCATAAGAAGGGAACTATAAAGAAGACCATAACAAAAAGAGCTCTAAAAGCATCTGGTCAATCTGACTTGTCTGTGAATGTATCTAAAGATCTGCTTCTAATGCACAAAGTAATTTTAATTGCTAAACATCTTCAATTTACTCATTTGCCTTCTACTTTCTATATATTGGCTATTTGGTTGATTGATTTGCTGTTATTATAGGAGTTGTGGCTTGCAACTCCCGAGCAATTAAACTATGATTAAGTATTACGCTTTTGATTGAATTTTGCACTCGATTCTGCATCCAAAGGTGTGCCTAATGGTTAATGAAGTAGGTGAAATTCATGGGATACCAGGATTCAGAACCCAGCAGGGATAGAAAGCTAGGTGATCTTTTCCTATCTGCCTCTTAAGCTTTGATGGACAGGAGTTACGCGGTGCCTGTGACAGTGGGAGGTAGCAGGCACCCGGTAGAATAGTCGAGTGTGCACACATGGTGGTCTGTACACCCCCTTATTTCAGGAAAAAAAATTTGCACTTGTTTTTCATTTTAATGTGATGTTTTGTTTCTGTTTCGCTTTATTTTTTATTCTTTGTTATGAAAGCTGATAGTACTGCCAGTCTCCATTGATTCTGCACTTTTAACTCTGTCCATTTTTTTACTTGCCACAGCTCGGCGAGACAATTTCTCCAATGAAGGAGGATTTTATTATGGTTCATTTACAGCACGCATGCACCCATTGCTGCATGCTAATGGTATCTGGAAATCGTTGGGAGTGCAAGCAATGCAAGAACTTTCAGCTCTGTGACAAGTATGGATCTCATCTCTCTATATGCTTAGAGTTGTAAAAGTTCTCTGGTTGTTTATGCTCGTTGCAACCTTGAATGTGGATTGGTAAAAAGTTTACTCAGTTGTAGATAATGTACTGTTTTGTTTTTCCTCCACACACACGCCGAATGAATTTAAGTCTTAGTTTAATGCCAACTGCATCCTTGATTTGGTAAAAGAAATTTAAACCTGACACTAGTCTGCAATTACCAAGTGTTTCTTTATTAGTTTAAGTATTTTATGCAATCTCAGAGCCAACCAGAGAGTTCATGTGAAGAAAGGTATTACGTCTATAGGAGGCTAGAGACGACACTGTATAACGTTCAAAGCAGGAGTCAAAACGTAAAGGAAGGCAGAGGCCTTAAAATTTTTAAAGCAACTAGCTTTTTCTGTCATTCGTCTGTTACTCCAGAAATGGAGTTGTGTGCTGCACGTTTTTCAGTTTTAAGTTTGAACCCCGAGCACAAATATTCTGGAAATGTAGCTGTGCACTGCATTCCCAGATTCTATATGTCTTCTCATTTACGAGGCTTGAACTTCTACTGTCTGCAGTACAACTCACTGAATGACACACCTCCACTTTCTCATCATTTGTGTGTTTCACCAATACAGGTGAGTTGGGAAATGTAGTGTCATTTGGTGGTTGTTGTGCCATTTTGCCTCTTTGTGAGCATGAATTAGATAGGTCTCCTTCTCAACTATCCATCTTTAACCCCCTGGCGGGGTTGCTGTCTAGGTGGTAGATCTTTATGGAGCAATTTTTGGTTCCGGTGGGGAGACCTT
>MCJB01041279.1:0-25974 GCA_002018475.1 Nicotiana obtusifolia | reverse complement strand
GGTATTTAAGGTGGTTCCACATTGGGAACTAGATTCCATTGAGGCCATGGGGTTTGAAAAGAAACAAAGTGTAAAAAGAAAGAAAAATATAATTAGTGTTCAAGGAGGATTTAGTCACTCATATCTAAATATTTGTCCTACCCTTCCTTAAACCTACATTACAAGCTTAAAAAGTCCTTATGTGATCTCCAACCGAGCGTTCTTAGAAGTAGGCGACGAATTAAAATAAGTGCAAGCGTATGGTATGGTATGTGGTGACACTTGAAACTCTGTTCTGAGAGTGAGTGTAATTGCACTTTAGTCCCGTTGTGTTGTTATGATAAATATTGTGAGTTGGGACTTTCTTTCTAGTGAGGGCACATGAACTGCAAGGTTGATAAAAAGTTGAGTTTTGAGTAAAGCATAAGTGCACTCAGCTGAAGGTAGCCTTTAGTCACCTTGTTTGAGGCTCAAAGTTCACAAGCCGATTGGTTTTCCTTGAATATACTGATGATTCAGGGAGGGTAAAGTATTCGAAGAGGCATGCTTGAAACACTAACAACAAACACTGTCAACGGTCATTATTGTTTCATGTTTTGCAAATAGAGTCTAGAACAAGGTAGTGTCGTTTTAGCTGCTTGAGGACAAACAAGAGTTTAAGTTAGGGGTGTTGATGTGCCGGAGAATTTCAGCACATTTTGATACTACTTGCTTAGATTTTAACTTGTTTTACGTGCAAATTCCCTCGATACTTATGCAATTTTAGTGTATTCGCAGTATATCAAGTGCAAGGACCTAAAAGCACGGAAAAGAGATCAAAAAGCCAACTAAAGACAAGAAAAGAGTTAAAAAGCATCGCAGAGGTGAATATGCGGTCGCAAACATCATATGCGAGCCACATATCTCACAATAAAATCGCAAACCAAACAGACCTCTGGGCATATTTTCATGTCAACTAAGATGCGGACCGCAGACATGCACTTGGGAATCGCAGACACAAGCAGAGTTTTGGGTGAAGTTCAGGGTAAGGAATGCGATCGCATCTGTGATCGCATAATTGGTATGCGAACCGCAAACTCAACTGCAGATCAAGTATGAAGTTTATGGCTTGCTGGAATTGCGATGCAAAAAGGCAACTGCATTTCTTCAATGCGGACCGCGAATCAGGAATGCGATGAAAGCAAAATCCATGGGTGAAATCTGCAACGGACGTGTAAGATTTGCGGACCACATTTCTGTTATGCGACAGAAATGCAGTCGCATTGTTACATCAGGGGCAAATCAGTCCGAATTTTGCCTCGATTTTTGGGCCTCTATAAATAGGTCTAATAGGATTTTGTGAGGTCTATCTTGTCAGAATTTAGAGCATAAAGTACAAGGCTTAAACTATTTTGATTTCTTGGAAGTTTTTGGATCAATTACCTTCTACTTTGTAAGCTTATGACAATTACTATTCTTTCACTTTCAGTTTTCAGCATGAGTAGCTAGTTCTAAACGCTAAGGTTGTGAACCCAAAATGGGTGTGATGTTATTGGGATTCTGATATTGAATATAGTTTCAATGGTTGATTGATATTTGTTTACTTCTTATTCTTTAAACAATTGTTGGTGGTTGCAAACACTAACAAACGCCATTTAATTCCACCTTTGTTTGGGAAAGCGGGGTAGAATTTGGTAGAAGTAAATAACAAAGACTCAAGGCTTTAAACCTTGTTTAATAAAATCGCTTAGGAATAAGTGGGTTTTAATTTGGCATAGATTGATTGTTCTTAATCACAACTCTTTTGTATTTGGAAAAATCATAAAGAGGAAATATTACCCAACTATTGGAAAATATTGGGTAGTCAATTAGGCATCAATTGCATATCAAAAGATTCTTCCGTTGGAAATATATAATATTGATATCGATAGCATTATACTTCATTAAGGGGGACACAACCTTGGTTTCTTTAATCATATTATTCTTATTCACAATACTACAATTAGTCTTCATTTAAAGTTAAATTAAACTCATCTTTCTGTTACGATTACTTGATAGAATTACAACTGTAGTTGAGTACTACACTAATTAAGTAAACGTTTCACACCTATTTCCTGGGGGATGGACATCATCGGACCGTTGCCGACGACTCCCGATAAGGTAAGATTTCTTTTGATTTTAAATGACTACTTTTCTAAATGGGTGGAAGAAGGTCCTTATCAGAAGATAGGCAACTGCGAAGTGGTAGATTTCTTGTGGGAAAACATAATCTGCAGGTTTGCAATACCAAAAGAGATAGCATGCGATAATGGGCCACAATTTATCGGTGCAAAGATCACAAAATTCCTTGAAGATTTGAAAATAAAGAGGATCACATCTTTACCCTACCATCCGAGTGCAAATGGTCAAGCGGAGTCAACGAACAAAGTGATCATACAAAACCCCAAGAAAAGGTTGGAAGCGGCTAATGGTATATGGTCTGAGGAACTACCCGGAGTTTTATGGGCATACCGAACGGCAGCCAAATCAAGCACAGGGGAAAGTCCTTTTTCCTTATGTACGGAGCAGAAGCTTTAATTCCGGTGGAAGTAGGGGAGCCTGGCTTAAGGTATTTCCAAGCAAGCAAAGAAGCGTACAACAAAGCGATGTTGGTCAACTTGAAGTTACTCGATAAGCGCAGGGACATGGCACATATAAGAATAGTGGAATAAAAGCAGAGATTGGAAAGATATTACAATCAAAGAGCCAACCTTCGTTATTTTAAAGTGGGAGATTTGACTTTAAGGAAAGTAACTCAAAACACCTGGGAACTCAACGCAGGGAAGCTAGGCCCAACCTGGGAAGGCCCCTACCGGGTTTCAGCTGTCACCGGAAAAGTTCGTACGAGTTAGAGAATCAGAATGGAGAAAAGTTGCCAAGCAATTGGAATGTGGCACACCTCAAGAGATATTATTGCTGACAAACATCGTTTGTACTGAAAGTATGTGCTGCACTCTTTTTCCCTTCGTCCAATTTTTGTCCCAATAAGATTTCTCTGGCAAGGTTTTTAATGAGGCAGCAACGTAAAGCATACTATGAAGAAAGTTTCAACGACAGCGATAAGACCTTTACTAGCAAGGCACACAAGCAAAGAACCACTCCCGGGAAATTAGATAATTTTTGGCTCGATAGCAAAATTTCCACCGGGATTGTTAGGTAGTCAAATCACTAGATGATAGTTAGATAGTCTTTTGCTCGATAACATAAATTCCTAAGGATAAGCGAAGTTTGTTACCGAGCAGAAGATTGTATAGCAATTCATTAGTGGGATCCTCGAAGGTGCAAGATTCCCAGCGTTCCAATTTGCATTCTTCACATTTGAACACCTGGGAGGGGGGGGATGATATGAGAATGCGGCAACAATGACTTCCACATCGACCAGAGCACGAAAACTGGGAACATAATTGTGTCATCAGGACCGGGGACTGTGCGGCCAGCCTCGTAGAAACAAGTTGTACGAATCAGCCACCAGAAAAGGCAATTTCTCTTTAACATAACGAATACTTATGTACTTTTTGAAACGGAAGGAATAAAATCAAGTCCTTTTACTTTTTATCTCTTTTGTTGTCTGATCGACGAGTTAATTTTATAATTTGAAAGTTAAACAAGTACTTCAAATGCTAGTGCCGTAATGAACAGGAGACGTCCTCTTCAAGAGCACCATAAACATAAGAAGGCCCTCTCTTATGAAAACTCGAACCTATTATGCTCGATAGTCTTCTTATACTTCTCCTCCAACTGGGTATGTTTCACCCCCACAGCAGCAAGCTCTTCAATTTTGGAGTTCAAGGCTGCCTCCAAGTTGGTCAATCTCTCAGCGGAGGCAGCCTCGTGGTCGGTCAGCAAGAACGGCATTATGGACTTCAGCCCATTTGGCCTTGGCTTCGTCAAATTTAACCCTCAGCGGGCCAATCTCTTGGCTAAGGGTAACCACTTCTTGCTCTCTTTGCTGCAAATGAGTCTCAAATACAACGGGCTCAGCAGCTTTGGCTTCCAATTCTGAGAGGCGAGCGGCGGTTTGCTCCCGCTCATCCAAAAGCTGATTCCATGCGGAGGTAAGTTCATCCTTTTCCCAGATCAACCTTTGGAGGCCTTCGGAAGCAAGAAAGTTGGCCTACAAAGCAAGAAAGGCAAACTCGAGATATTTTTAGGCAAAAATAGAAGAATTATTAAACAAGGAGCTTACGAGTACGGTTCCATGATTCCGAAAAGGATGAAGCCATTGCCGAAATGATATCATTGGTGGCAACTGCAACCGAACCGTTCCATCCACCCACAGTCCTTGTCGTCATCCATGCTAGATAATAAAGTATGGTGACCACGTGTGCTGAAGTTTATCCTCCCCCCGCGGAAGACTGTGGGGGAATAGAGATTCATCACATGAGCTAAGGATAACTCCTCTCCCGTCTCTTGGCACAAACGCCGAAGGCAAGTAATTGTCCTTCACACAGAAGGACATACTTGTGCCAAACGCACCTGGTAGCGGAGGCAGAAATCCGCAATAACAGAGTCGAGCTCTCCACTCAAAGAAAACGCACGCAAAGTAAAGGGATACATGTAAAATTAAGTAAAACCCTCCCTGGGTAGGGTTACTCGCTTTGTTAGATCAGGAGAAACTATGTCCAAATCTTGGCAGCGACAATCTTCCTTCACAACAGAAATACTGGAAAGACGGATGGAAGAAGGGTATCTGCCAATGGCCCACGTGCGAGGGTTAACTGAAGAAAATTTCTCTTTGAAGTCTTTTGTTGTAACAAGACTTCTAGGGATAATGGTGCCCATTGTTGGAGGAGCAGCATCCTCGGCTTTGCTCTTGCTCTTTGAAGAGCTGGTGTTCTTTGACGAAGAAGCCATTATATGATATGGATGAAGGAAAAGCTTTTACGTTTGAAGGAAGTTAAAAGAAAGGTTGAAAAACAATAAAGAAAGTTTGGAGAGTTATGGAGTATGAGTGGAGAAGGTTGATGAGTATAAGTAAAGGTTTAGGCGGCTAAATTCGTGATCACGATTACCTTGATAACTGGCAAAAGCTATGCTGAATCGTGGGATGGCACGTGTTCGGAGCATTAAATGCGGAGAGACGTGCGTCTGGTCAACCGTCAAAAGCTTTTAAGAAGGAATCATAGTAGTTCCCGCCAAAAAGAGTGTTTCTACCAATTTTCCGGTGACATGTGGCCGCTTAAGATAGTGACACGTGGAACTTAAGGCCAAGGATAGTTAGAACCGAAGGCAATTATCCTGTTTTTCACCGGAAAGAATGACACTCGTAAAGATGCAACAAATACCCTCCGACCGGTAGTATATAATGGAGAATATTCCACAACATTTAGTGCGCTACCCGTTACAGAGAATTTTCATTTATGCTCACCGTTACACCTTCATCAATGGCCCTCATAATTGACATTAAAGAAGGGCACGATCCTAGGACCTTGTTCTCTAGGCGTAGCTATAAATAGTGAGCTCTGTTATCATTGTAAAGGATACGACTTTTTTGACAAACTTACGCTATAATCAATTAAAAGGTTTATACAATTTTACTTTCCTATTCCTTGGTTTCATTACTGTTGTGCCCGGAAGCTCTGCCCCCGGAATTACTGTTTTTCGTGATTTTATCTTCATTTCAAGGTTAAGTATCGCGCATTTCTTTAATTATTTCATTATTTCAGGATCAAATTAATTCATTTGTCTAGAAAATACGTATAAATTTAACTGTACCGTTTTACGGGTAAATAGAAATATTATATAAATAAATCTGACCTAAAATTTTCTTATCTCTAGTTCTCTACTTCTTCTTTATCGTCTATTTAATTTAGTCGATAACCCGCCTGATAACCGTACAATAATCGCAAATCTGATACCAATCTGACCGATGTCTTATTGGTTGGCTAACAGACTATTACATTTATAAATTGATAATCGATAAGTCGAGCCATTAAGCATAAATAGCAGTCCGATCCGCCTGATAAGCACCTCTAGTCCTATCACATATATGAGGGAGTGGAGGATGGGGAGGGGGCAGATTAATATTATAGGTTTTGAATTTTAAAAAGTAAATTTTATATTTATCTATAGGATTTTGGACAAAATTATTGGGGTTAATCAAATTCATATTTAGAACTCTAGCTCTGCCCTAGAGGTGGTATAATCGCTATCCCTTCTGTGAAAAATTCTGTTTGGGTAGTACAAAATGAATCTCTTTTAGTCTGATCCCAATTCCAAATTAAAATTTTCCCAACCAATTAGGTCTTCGTTAGACATATAGCTTTCCTTTTGTGCATGGACTAATTATTGGTGGGTGATTGGCGACCTTTAATTTCATAGAAACTTATCAGCTCTTAACTATGGTTCAATCAAAATTCTTAAAAACTCAAGATTTCATTCACTTGGAGAAGCTCTAAAACCAAGAACTACCTCGATTTTATTTTCGGGACACGCTTTCCTCTTTTAGCTTAGTTTGTTCAAGAAAAAAGATATTTTTTAATAGTTTAAATCAATTTAACTTTAATCTTTTTATTTTACCTTTAATGATATAATTTTACAACTACAAAAATATATATGACATGTTTTAAATCATAAATTTCAAAAATTATTTCTTTTTCTTAAATTTCTTTTCATGATTGGGTCAAAGGTAGTAAGAAAATGATGAAAGCTACCTCTCTTACAATAATTTTAAAATTATTCGATGTACAACGGAAATTTAGTATTTACTTTCTCTACCAATATTCAATATTCCTAACAATTACACAGTTAACAAAATGCATGATTCAATCAAAGCGAGTCAAAATATCAATATGTGATTCTCAAGTTATTAATGTAATGACGTACAATACAAAAGGACAAATTAACGAAAGAGAAGTGAAAAATCAAAAATATGATTTTCACGATTAATATCAGTATAGATTCTAAATTATTATAAAGATTAAAGAGAAATCCAAATTAAGTACTCTTTTATACACCGATAGCAACGTGAAAATCTTAAATTCAAGTTCATCACACCATAATTTGAATTATGCCCTTTTGACCACTCTAGTTGCCTTAATACACTTTTGGTACTCGAAATACAAGTGAAGTAAATAATACTAAAATTCTTGGAGAAACATTTTGAAATCATGGTTGACTGCATTGACCATATGCAGAACGCTTTAGGAAATCCTGAGCAGTTTGAGTGGATTTTGTCACATTTATAGGTTTTTACAATAGAAATCGGGACATATATGTCGCTTTCAAAAACCCGCATTTCTCTCTCTCTCTCTCTCTCTCTCTATCAAATCACAGAAATTGCTATTTCCCACTCCTTCTCTCTCTTCTCTCTAGGATTGCTTTCTCAACATTCTGATCCAGCTCATAACTGAACATAATCGCATTTGCTTTTATGCTTCAACTTCATTCCTTTGTCCATTTGCTCCGATTGATACCTTTCAATATGTTCACTGTGAGACTTCGAAGTCACCTATTATTCCTTTTTTATTTTTATTTTTATGTTATTTCCATTATGTATTTGAATATAGTGTTTTTAAACAGATTATGAGGTAATGTAAGTGGCAGAATGAACTTGACCACGATTTAGTCACCCATTTATTCGAATGAATAGTGTAGTGTGGAAATGAGTGATCATTTTTGTTGATTTTCAAATTGTGAAATAGGGATCGGAAACTAAGGTTTGGAAAATGTGGCAACAGGGAGTAAGCGAATGAGTGGAACGGAAGTTACAAGGATGAAGCAAAAAGAGGCTCCAGTACCGCTAGGGACTCTTATCGGTCGTGAACTGCGGAGTGACAATGTGGAGAAGCCTATGGTGAAGTACGGGCAGGCTGGTTTGGCCAAGAAAGGGGAAGATTATTTCTTGGTCAAGCCTGATTGCCAGAGGATTCCGCGGAATACATCCACATCCTTTTCTGTTTTCGCGGTAAACTGAAATTACTTAATCATTCTCCAATTCTGTGATTTGTTTGTGAATTATAATGAAGACAACATTGCTAGTTGTTTGTATGGATTTCTGAGTTTTGGGCTTTTCTTTGGTAGATCCTTGATGGGCATAGTGGTATATCAGCTGCTATATTTACGAAAGAGAATTTGTTGAACAATGTATTGAGTGCTATTCCTCTAGGACTTGATAGAGAAGAGTGGCTCCAAGCCCTTCCTCTCGCACTAGTCGCTGGTTTTGTGAAAACTGACATAGAGTTTCAGCAAAAAGGCATTTCCCCCAGCTTTCTTTTCAATATGTTCCACTTCTAGTAGTCCCTTTGTTCTCTAAATTACTGTTCTTATAACCAAGTTTGATGTTGTTGATAGGTGAGACATCTGGAACTACTGTTACTTTTGTTGTGATCGATGGGTGGACTATTACTGTCGCATCTGTTGGAGATTCTCGGTGCATATTAGACACCCAAGAAGGTGTGGTCTCTTTGTTGACCGTTGACCATCGATTGGAAGAAAACGAAGAGGAACGCCAGCGCGTAACCGCAAGTGGTGGTGAAGTAGGAAGGCTCAATATTTTTGGCGGTAATGAGGTATCAATATGTGAAGAATTTTCTGACTTTTGCTTGTTACTTTTATGAGATTGTCTCAAGGGGAATATATATTGATGTTCTCTCTGTGAAATTTGATTGGTATATAGGTTGGGCCTCTGCGTTGCTGGCCTGGTGGATTGTGCCTATCAAGGTCAATTGGTGATACAGATGTTGGGGAGTTTATTGTTCCAATACCTCATGTTAAGCAAGTGAAGGTTCATAACCTTAACAAACCATTTTGCCTTCTAATTATACTACCATCCCTTTTAAACTATAATTTGATTTCTCTTCTTTTGTTAGCTTTCAAATGCTGGGGGAAGGCTTATTATTGCCTCTGATGGTATATGGGATGCTTTATCATCTGATTTAGCAGCACAATCTTGCAGAGGTTTGCCAGCAGATCTCGCTGCAAAGATGGTTGTGAAGGTGTGGATGATTTTGAGTAATATTCATTTAAATCTTTTTATATTTATGAGGTTGTCTCTAAATCTGGAGTGGTCTATATAACACAGGAGGCTCTAAGGTCACGAGGTCTGAAAGATGATACAACCTGCTTGGTTGTTGATATTATTCCTTATGACCATCCTGTCTTGCCTTCAACACCTAGGAAAAGGCAAAATTTGCTCAGTTCATTTATCTTTGGGAGGAGATCACAAAATTCAAGATCAAAAAAGCTTTCTACCATTGGTATTGTGGAGGAATTGTTTGAAGAGGGCTCTGCAATGCTTGCTGAGAGGTAAGGTGTATTTGTTAGTTTTAGCGTCATTCTACATTTTTGGCAACATGAGAAGTTTCCTACAATTGCTTTAGTGCTTGATTGAATGTGGCAGACACTTGGGTGATTGATGATTACATTTTATTCTGGAAATGGAACACAACTGAAAACATGTACTCAGTGAATGATATTAACAAGTGCTCCATGTATTTATTTCTTTATGAAAAAATAGCACTGTCTGTAGCTTCTTTGATTGCCAAAGATGTCCTAGCTAGAGGAGACATCTTCGCTAATTATTAAAAATTTATTCCTTATACATTATCTTGATCTTTAACTTCTACTGAAGCTACCATGTCTTCTTGTAATCCTTGTTTTTAAATTATTATGGATGTGAATGTATTTGTTGTATGGCTAAAAGAAATTATTCCATGATTTTACCTATATTAGCAGTGGAACTTTACCCCCTTTTCTCTACTTTCTCCGTTCGATAACAACGGATAATAGTCAATTTCACTTAGTTAAAAGATATCGTAATAGCTGAAGAAATAATGAAGTAATAGTTGAACAGTCTTCCAAACATGCTTGAAGATGAATTTAGATCAATTGGATGTCAAAGGAGAAAAATAAAGAAAACAAGTGAATGATGTTTATCGTCCCGACTAATATTAATTTGTTCAATAAATTTAGCTCTTAACACTGGAGAAGGATATTACTTATTATCACTGGTTGAACGTGTGGAATGTGCCAAAGAGTATAAGTCAGGAGTTGTTTCCATTCGAGATTGGATGAAGATAAAAAAACTACTGATACAGGTATACCTATCACCTAAGTTGCTCCGACACGGCGGTTTAGGTGCCGCACCTATGTCGACCCGACACTAGTATGGATACTGGATCTGGTCAAACAATTTTGGGTACTTTGACCACGATGGATGGAAATATCTGAGACAAGATACAATTTGATTCCCGAAATCAAAACCTAAACTAGGGTAAATTTGAAAAAAAATAGCATAGCTTATCTGGAAAATCAATCCTTAACTTATCTACAACTTACAACTTAAGAATAAAAAGAAATCCACACTTTACAAGCTATACGTAAGTATTCCACAAAATTTCTCATAATTTAGAAATGTTTTTATATATTTGAATTATATTTAGCCGGATACCCGCATCCTTCTAGGATCCGTATCCCCAAATCCTAGAATTTACATCTCGAAGGATCCGACCTCTAGATCCGTATCCGTGTCGGACACCCGCACCCCTGTCCAAGCAACTTAGTCTTTCATTATCAGACTATTGTACTTTGGTGTTGGGGCAGGGTTAAGACATTCATGTTACCACAGTACTTGCTAAAGATACACATGCTTGGATCGAAATCCAAATAATGATTACATCTACTGTTTTGTGTCGTCATAATCTGTCTCGATCTTGCTGAGATAGCTCGTAGATATTCTTCCAAAAACCTTGTACATGTTACACAGATTATCTTTATCATCACCAGTGCTTAAGCTTTTGATATTCATTTTTCTTTGTAGATATATGGGATTTTTAAAAAACAAGCAACAACATTTTGGTGGCTAAGAATGATTTACTCAATCGTTCAGCTGTTTCGTTTTCGGACATTGTTGCAGTGAAAATTTGGAATTCATGAATTAGTAAAGAAACTAAAAGGGAAAAATGATTTACAGTAAAGCGTAGAGTTCAGAGAACACTAAATTTGAAGAACATTGCTTGTTATATACACACTTGAGAGAGCCAAAGAATCTTGAAGAGTTGAGATGTAAAAATAAGGACAGTGCATTAACTTGCCCTACTGGTCCATGGTTTATTTTTCCTGGAGAGAAAAGGAGATTGAGTTTGCATTTTCATCTCAAGACTCAAACACATAGGAAAATTTGTCGCAGAAAATGATGGTCCTCGATATTGAAACTAGAAAGGTTTACAAAATGTTATGCATTCTAATGACAACAAGCTGCTGCTGCTGAAGTTGTTTGTAGTACATGCAAATATATAGATGCCCAGTACCTAAAATATTCCAGTCGTAAGTGTTGCAGCAGATCTGTGAAAGTCTTACCAATCAGGCATTGGATTTAAGTCCAAAACTATGTAACATAATTTAAAAGGAACTTTTTGTCTCTGCATCAATCTTGTACCATGAGGTTCTTGTTAAAGTTGCTTGATTAGAACACCATATGTGAATGCACATGGCATAAGAACATAGGAGAAATAGCATTTATAAGAGGGAGAACCAATGCATGTGAGCATATACTACTTTTTTCAAGACTTGGTTATTTTTCTGTTGACTCATCATTTTTCAATTTGTTAGCTATTTGCCCGTGCATATGTCGTGCATTATGGTCGGGTTTCTTATCTTCCTTTGTGAACCTGCAGGCTTGGTAAAGATTTTCCTTTGAACTCTAGCTCTGGTCTCTTCAGATGTTCTATTTGCCAAGTTGATCAGCCAGCAAGTGAAGGTTTATCTGTTAACTCCGGCCCTTTCTTCTCACCTGCATCAAAGCCATGGGAAGGTCCATTCCTGTGCACAAACTGCCGTAGGAAGAAAGATGCAATGGAAGGCAAAAGGCCTAGTAGAGCTGCTCTAACTGCTTGACCTCGTAAATTATTATATTCTCATATTTTTGGCCTGGCGTGTAAACATGCTTGGTTCTCAATCTGCAGATGTTGTTGCTGTAGATTGCAAGTGTGAAATCTAGTGATAAAAGGTGTAGATGTTTGGATTGATTCTCCTTTTTTGCTCGGTAATTAGTATCACTAACCAAGAATGGACAGGCTGAATCATATGATCGTGATAGTTTGATTACAAACAGCTTGACTTGAATGTGTCAGTAAAGAATGATAATTGTCAAAATATTGTTTACTAATGTATCTCATATTGTGGTTGACCAGTTTCCGAATATCCAGTGTAAAGGTCTATCTGTTCTGTAAATTGCCAGATTGATTATATTGCCGCTTTGATGTTTTGTTTTATGGGACATGCTTATGATCTTCGATTAGATTTTCCAATTACTTGATTCAATCCATTGAAGTTGAGGGATGTCTCTCTCCATATTTGTCGTCAGTTTAGTTCCTTAGCAATTTACTCCTCTAATTACTTTTTTTTGAACTCTGTTTTCCTCTGCATTTGGCACTAATGTCTTCCGATTATTCTATTTCTTATTTACTAATATATTTTTCATCACTATTTTTTTTTTTTGAAAGATCGGAAATTGGAGAAAAAAGAGATACTAAGGTCCAAATTCGTACTTGCACAATTTGAATTTGTATAATTTTGCTTTATGTTAACTTTTGGTCTATTCATATTCTTGTAGTTAGCAAATCATCTCATTAAGTGCTTTGTCATTATGGAGCTTTAACGTGAAATGGGTGAATCTCACGTGTGCAAATTTTTCGAGAAAAAGTCTAATTTTATTTCCCAACTTTTGACTAAGGTTTAAAATACCTTCAGGTTGGAGCTCCATTAGGGAGTTAAAGGGCAAAAATGAGACTTTATCTAACGACTTGAGTAATATTAGACAAAGAAAGAGAAAGTTGTTTCATTTCAATTAGTTTGACCAATTTCCTTTAAGTTAATACGATTGCAACCTAACATACCCAAATAGTGGTGACAAAATGGTTAAAAAAAAATAATTATCCACCCATATTATTCATTAAAAAATAGGTTGAATAATGAACATTTTAAAAACGGATCAAATATGGATAAGAACCATATTATCCACTTGGAAAATGGATAATCAATTGATAACTAATGGTTAATTTTTACATTTGTAAAGCCTCAAATTGAGGGTTCTTTAAATTTATGAGACTAGGAATTTTACTAAAAGTGATCATATTCAAGAAGCCATATTCGTAGTAAATATGGTCCTGATTAGATAATTTATCCGTTTTTGTATTATCACTTTTCGACCCGTTCATATTCGACCAACCCCGCCCATTTATCACCCCATTGGACAAACAAATAGGTTTTGCCTTGGGAACCAAGATGAGCTACGATCTCAACTCCAAGTGATGCTACCACAGCATAATTAAGATTGGAATCCCAGCTCTGACCCACGTTTTGTTTATGGCAAAATGGATTGAAACAAATAGCTATCCATCCATATTATTCATAAAAAAATAGGTTGGATAATGAACTTTTTAAAAATGGGTCAAATATGAATAAAAATTATATTATCCACTTAGAAAATGGATAACCAATGAATTAAAGAATGAATAATCAATAGATAACTAATGTGTTTAACCTTTATATTTGTAAAACTCAAATTGGAGGTTTTCATGTTTGGAGGACTAAGAAATCTCCCAAAAGTAATCATATTCAAGAAGCCATAAATAATATGGATATCTATATTATCCGCCGATTAACTAATTTTCTGTCCGTATTAAATATGGGTCATATTACCCGTTTTCGACCAGCTCATAATTGATCCAACCCGTCCAACTGCCACCCTTAGCTATGTATGACTCCTACCCAGTTGCAACATAACGTGATCGATCCCAAAACAAGGTCTGTAGTAGCATCCCAAGGAGCTACAATCCCAACACAATGTGAAAGAGTCAGACTTCTATAAATAGGCGAACTTTGACACTATCGTTTTTTCATTCATTACATACTGAGGCAGATGCAGGAGCTGAAGGTTTTGGGTGTCATATTTTTTTGAATGTAGACGTATTGCGATTTACAAGGTTGAAAGATAAGCATTTGTTCAATTTGATCAACTTTGAACTTCAGTTTAAATTATTTACTTCTTCAATTTATATATAAAAATAGAGCGAATAAAAAAAATATTAAAATAATAACTTGGTGCAAATTAAGATACTTCCAACAATATTACTATTAATATCAACTTTTTCTTTTTACAGAGTACTCTATAAATGCATTCATTAATGATCAATCTATATGTATAACTTTTTAAATTTTCAGCAATAGCTAGCCGGAATAGATCGGGCACTCTTCTTGAGTTCAAGGTAGTGCAGAGCCGTGAGAAATTATGCCCTTTATATTTTCATACATATATAAAAAAAAAGTTTAGAATTTAACTTGGTACTCTCCAAAGAACTTGTCCAGTTTAAGAGAGTGGTATTCAGATTAATCCTAATCCTTGGTGATGTTTTATCTTTTCTTTATTTACCCTTTCTTTCTAGGTGCAAAGTTAGTTGGTATAAAAATTAGGAAAGAGAAAGAAAAAAGTTTAAAGGAAAAATGAAAGATTAAATAAAGTAACAATATTAGTCCGAAACAACCTGTTAAAAGAAAATGCTAGCTAGTTAATCCATCCAAAATGTAAACGAAATCTGAGTTAGAGAATAGAATAGAAAAAATTAATTGAATAAATTAGAAGATGAAATGGAAAAAAAGGGTTTCCAAAAACTTGAAGAGAATTAATATTGTTCTTTTCTCTTATTTTTGTTGTTGAATGGAGACCACAATATTTTTGTTCGGATATTTAAAGGAGGAAGAAAGAGATGGATAAAGGAGGGAAAGCACAATTAGAAAAGAAAGGAAAGAGAAATTATATTTTATTTTATGCAGCAGCCAAATTTGTTGAAAAGTGTTGTTGTCAAATGGGTTCTATCCCTCACCACCAAGAAGGAAAATCTAGCCATTTGCCATTGGCATCGTGGCATGATCTTTTACTCAAGGTGGTAGTCTACATATTTATATCATTTCTTATATTTACACAATATACTATACATACAATCTTGGCCAAAACTTGAGGGTGGTGCACCACCCCTCGAGCCTTAATAGATCCGACCCTGCCTACATATTTCAGATAATTTCAGCCTTCAGCCTTCTTCAACCATCAAGATGAGATTTTAGACTAAGATATGATAACATGATAATGTCCATTTTTAATACATGGCTAGATTAATCTAGATTTTCAATTGACCACAAATCAAGACTCAATACCTAGGGCTTTTGAAATTACAACACTTTGAGGTAATTGTTGATGTTCTCCACTCTTGACTATGGCTCATTTAGCTTATTGGCAGGGAGGTTGGGAATTATATGGTTGAGCCAATGACTTATCACATACACTAACAATGGACGGATTAGGTGACCTAGCGTTGAAAAAAAATAAGTACTAACAACTGCACGATAAGGTAACAACAGAAGAATATCTATGTCTAAACTTTTTCAATCTACTTGAACCAAGAAAATACCTCTAACACAAGCACAAATGTATTCGAGCAGAAGCTATAGCACACAACCAAAAAATTAACAAGGCAAAAATAATCAATTGCAAAAGACACATATCTAACGTGAAAAATCTCTTCAGTGTGAAGAGTAAAAAATCATGAGACCAAAGCTACACTAAAATAAATGAGAGAATTACAAAATTCTCCAAAATGACTACAATATCAATGCCAAAAATGGAGCAACAATAACAACAAGAATAACAACCAAAAAAAAAAAAATTGGAATAAAATCACCAAAAATGCAGCTACTATTCATAACTTCAAAAAATGATGCTACAGAACTTTAAATCATGTTCTGTCCATTTTTGATCGAAGATCAAAATATTAAGAACATTCAATTCAAATTTTAGCTCAATTCAACAAGAAATGTTATGAGAATCATAATTTGAAGATGGTTGATCAAGCTGATTTTTTAGCAGAAAAATCTACACACTCTCTCTTTCTATAGTATTAAAAATGGCTACTCTTAACCACTCTAACCCCCAAATCAGACTTAAAGATTTATGTAACGAGTGAGCTAAAAAAATGAACTGCTTTAAAGGGTACTTATTTATCTACATAGGAAGAGAAAGCGACTCAAAATCTAATAATTCTCTCCGTCCCAACTATGTGGAGGAGACCGCCATTCCGGTAATTAAGCAACATTGTTTAAACTTTCCTCTTGACAAAGATTTGGTGAACGTATCGGAACCATTTTCATCCGTGTGAATCTTCTCGAGTTCAAGCAACTTAGAATCCAACACATCACGAATCCAATGATATCTCACATCAATATATTTAGACCTACCATAGAATATAAATTTTTGCCAAGATGAATAGCACTTTGACTATCACAATAAAGCACATACTCTCTTGAGCAAAGTCAGTTCCCCCCAGATTTATTTTTATCCAGAGCAACTCTTTACAAGCTTCAACGGTAGTAGTACACTGAACTTCAATAGTAGATAGAACAACATCATTTTGCAACCTAGATTTTCATGGCACAAATCCCTTGTAAAAGTAACTAAGTAGCTCAAAGTAGACTTACGAGTATCAACATCGCCTACCATATATGAATTAATGTAACTACAAAGAATAAACTTCCTTGTCCCAAAACACAAACTCAGACTAGAAGTGCCAAAAAATATCTCACTATTCATTTCACAATAATCTAACGATCCTTCTTGGATTAGAAAGAAAACGACTAATAATACCAATAATGTGAGAAATATCTAGTCTTTTATAAATCATTGTACATATCAAACTACAACAGTTTAAGCATAAAGATTTTTTTTTCATATCTCCCTTCTCATCATTACTGGCTTTGTGCTCAATTTGAAGTGCATAGCTAAAAATGTACTAACAACCGTAGCTTTATCTATGTTAAACTTGCGAAGTACTTTTTGAATGTATTTCTGTAACGATTCGGCTAGTTGTTTTGAATATTTTTGTCCCATTCCCCTATTTATTACCTCCTCTATATTTAATTATGGTTATGTGACTTATTAGGGTGGTTGGTTTGGTCTGGAGTGAGTTTCGGAGTGAATTGGGACACTTAGCCCAAAGTTGAAAGCTTAAGTTAGAAGAGTTGATCAGAGTCTGACTTTTATGTAGATGACTCCTGAATGGAGTTTGATGGTTCCGATAGCTTCGTATGGTGATTTTGGACTTAGGCGCATGTCCGGATGTTGATTTGGATGTCTGTAGGTGGATTTGGTGCTTTTTGACAAAAGTTGGAAAGTTGAAGGTTTGAAAGGTTGATAGGTTTGACCAAGGGTTGACTTTATTGATATCGGATTCGGATTGTGATTCCAGGAGTTGGTATGGGTCTGTTGTGCCATTGAGACTTGCATGCAAAATTTGAGCTCATTCGGAGTTGGTTTGATATGATTCAGCATTAGTTTTAGAAGTTGAATGTTCATTAGTTCATTAGGCTTGAATTGGGGTGCGATTAGTAGTTCGATGTTTTTTTAAGGCCCCTTGATTAGAGACACTTTGGTCGTTTCGCCATTGATAGTGACCTTGCCCTTGCGGGTTTGGTCTCCATTGATTTTAAGAGCCTTGACCTTGGTACTGCTGCCTTTGGTATCCTCCTTGAGAATTATTAACATAATTTGCCTCTTCATAATCATCATTTTGTAACGGCTGCACATTCTCAACCACATTCACTTTCTTCTTTTGATTCTCCGTGAAAAGCTTTGTTAATACATTGACATTTGTGGCAAGTTCTGCAATCACTTGGTCTCGTTCTTGATTTTCCTTGATCAAATTATTCATCGAAGGAGAGCCAATTGCAATTCCACCTGTGGAATCTTTAGAGTGCCAAGCTTGGTTGTGTTTTGCCATTTTATCTAAGATCTTAGTCACCCTAGCAAAGGTTTTGTCCATAAAAAATCCAGCAGCTGCATTCTTCGCTATTGATTGGTTCATAGGATCCAAACCCATGTAAAAATTTTCCAACAAGATGGAATCTGGAAAACCATGGTTTGGAAACCTCACCAAGTATAATTTGAAGCGATCCCACGCTTCATGTAGTTGTTCGCCAGGTAGTTGCTTAAAGAAGAAAATCTTGTCCATGAGCTCGGATTTCTTTCTTTGTGGAAACCATTTTGATAAGAAAGCTCAGACAAGTTCAGGCCATGAACGTATAGAATTTGGAGGAAGATTCTGGAGCCATTTCCTCGCATCCCCAGCTAGGGAATACTTAAAACATCTCAACCTCAAGGCATCGTCGGAGACATGATTCTGCTTATGCATCGCACAAACACCTAAGAAATTTCTGAGGTGCTGTGTTGGATCATCATCAGTGGAATTTCTGAAAAATCCCTCCGCTTTCAGCATCAGAATTAATCCATGTTCCATTTTGAAGGTAGCCGCACCAATAGCAGAAGGTACAATCGCGTTTGTATCCTCAATATACTCCTCAATGTCTGCAAAAGGATTTTCTTCCTCCTGTATCTCCACATCATCTTCATGGTCTGACATATCTCCCTGTCTACAACAAACACAACAAACAACGTGTAATAGAGTAGAACTAGACGTAAAGTAAAGTATACACTAATTAGTAATTTCAGAACCGTATTCCCCGGCACCAGCGCCAAAATTTGATACGCTCTAATTACACCTTAAGAATAGTGTAAGTGGTCGGTGTCAAATATAATAACCCAACAAGTTTGGGGTCGAATCCCACAAGGAATAGGTGTGAAACGTTTATCTAATTAGTGTAATACTCGACTAAGTCGTAATTCTATCAAGTAATTGTAATAAAAAGGAATATTGAACTTAAATGTAAACGAAAACTGATTGCAATATTGTGAATATGAATAATATAAATAAAAGAAACCAAGGTTGTGTTCCCCTTTATGTAGTACAATGCTATTGATATTAATATTGTATAGTTCCAACAGACAACTTTCTTGATATACAATTGATACCTAATTTACTACCCAATATTTTTCAATAATTCGGTAATATATCCTCTTTATGATTTTCCCAAATACAAAAGAGTTGTGATTAAGAACAATCAATTAATGCCAAATTAAAACCCACTTATTCCTAAGCGATTTTATTAAACAAGGTTTAAAGCCTTGAGTCATTGTTATTTACTTCTACCAAATTCTATCCCACTTTCCCAAGCAAAGATAGAATTAATTGGCGTTCGTTAATGTTTGCAACTATTAACAATTGTTGAAGAATAAGAAGCAAATAAATATCAATCATCCGTTGAAATCATATTCAATATCAAAATCTCAATAACATTGTACCCATCTAGGGTTCACAACCTTAGCGTTTAAATTTAGCTACTCATGCTGAACATTGAATAAGAAAGAATAGTAATTGTCATAATCTTACAAAATAGAAAGTAATTGATCCCAAAAGCTTCCAAGAATTCAAACTAGTTAATTGCCCGTACTTTGTACTCTCAATTCTGACAAGATCTCCCTCACAAAACCCTATTAAACCTATTTATAAAGGCCCAAAACCCAAGGCAAAATCCGGACTAATTTGCCCCTGGTGTAATAATGCGGACCGCATTTCTGTCGCAAAATAGAAATGCGGTTCGCAAATCTTCTTCCTCCGTCGCATTTCTAACCCCAGGATTTGCCTTCGTCGCATACTGTAATTGCGGTTCGCATATCGATTATGTGATCGCATTCTTCACCCTAATTTTCACCTAGAAACTCTGCTTACGTTTGCGATTTCACAATGCAAATTTGCGATTCGCATTCTTGTTTTGCGGTCACATAAGCGACCGCATTCTCGACATGAAGGAGTGCCCAGAGTTCTGTCCTTATTTGCGATTTGCTTGTGAGCTAGGCGGTCCGCATTCGCTGTTTGCGATCGCATACTCACATCTGCGATGCTGTTTAAGTCTTTTCTTGTCTTTAGTTGGCCTTTTTAGCTCTTTTTCGTGCTTTTGGGTCCTTACACTCGATGTTCTGCAAATACACTAAAATTACATAAGTATCGGTAGAATTTGCACATAAAACAAGTCAAACTCTAAGCAAGTAGTATCAAAATGTACCGAATTACCCGGCACATCAGTTCCACATGACCCAGCACAATTTATAGGCCAATTTAGAGATTAACTGTATGCAACCCACATGATCCGAGTATTTATGGTCACCGAAGCACAAAGGATGTGTATGCGTCTTCAAAGCTACGGGTAAAAGGCGTAAACCCCAGAGACGAGCAAAGGCACTAAGCCGGGCCCCCACGCCACACTCCGCCATCTCTATAGTCCCGCCAAATCATTGGTTCTAGTACTAGTTGTTGGGCTAAAACGGCCCAAAGATACTCTTAACATGGTATGATATTGTCCGCTTTGGGCTAAGCCCGCGCGGTTATTCCCGAAAGGTCTCACAACATTAAGAGTATCCACTCCTTGTAAGTAGAATCTTTTTCCTTTCTAATTTCCATGTGGGACTTTGTTCAGACACTCCCAATAATTGGTATCAGAGCCTTGGTTATTTTATCCGGATTTTTATGGAATGGAGGCAAATATGAGTAAGATGGTATATCTAAATTGGAGCGATTATAATGTTTGGAGAAGCAAGATGAAAGACTTGTTCATGAAGAAGATGCATCTACCCATTTTTGCAGATCATAAGCCCGAGACTGTATCTGACGAAGATTAAAATTACGAGCACCAGCAGGTATGTGGATATATACGACAATGGGTTGAAGACAATGTTCGAAACCATATTGTGAATGATACACATGCGAGATCATTGTAGGAAAAGCTAGAGACTCTTTATGCTACAATAGCTGGGAACAATAAGTTGTTCCTACTAAAGCAATTGATGGCCTTTAAATATAAGGAGGACAGTTCTATCCTTGATCATATAAATGATTTTCAGAGTGTCCTTGATCAGCTGTCTGGAATGGGAGCTAATTTTTATGATGAGATACAAGGACTTTGGTTTCTTAATACTCTGCCAGATTCTTGGGAGACTCTTCGTGTTTCTTTGGAAAATTCAGCTCCTGGTGGTAAGGTGATCATGGAATATGCCAGGAGTGGTGTGTTGAACGAGAAAGTAAGGAGAAAATCTCAAGGTTCTTCATCACAAGCAGATGTTTTGGTTACAAAAGACCGGAGGAGAGATGGAATAATAGGTTCGAGGAGCAGAGGTAAAAGTAGAAGTAAGTCAAGGTCCAAATACCATAATAGTACGTGCAACCACTATGGCAATAAAAGACATATCAAAAGAATCTACCACAAGTTGAAGTAAGACATTAGAGAAGGAAAGAAAGTTAAAAATAATGAGAACATTGTTGCTTCTATTGTTTGAGATGACCTTCTTTTTGCTTATGATGAAAACGTCATCAATTTGATATCCCATGAGATGAGCTGGATATTAGATTCTGGAGCTACCTCACATGTCACACCAAGAAAAAAGTTTTTCTCATCTTATACTCCTATTGATTCTGGAGTGTTAAAGATGGGCAATACTAGTAAAGTTAAGGTGTTTGGTGTTGGCATAGTTTGTTTGAATACTAATAATGGTTCAATATTAGTTCTTCAAACTATCAAGCATGCTCAAGACTTTCCTTAAAATTTGATTGCCGCAGGAAGTTTATACGATGAGGATTACCATAATACCCTCTTTAATGTCTAATGGAAGCTCACAAGGGCTCATTAGTAGTGGCTCGAGGAATCAAGCCTTCTCATTTATATGTGACACAGGGCTATATTTTTAATGACTCCATAAATCTGGTGGAAAGTGACACTTTATCATAATTGTGGCACAGAAGACCGAGTCATATGAGCGAGAGGGATTACGTGTTTGTCTAAGAAAAGTTTGCTTCGTGGAGTGAAACAAGCAAAGCTGAAAAAGTGTATCCATTGTTTAACTAGCCAACAGAAAAGAGTTCCCTTTCATAGCTATCCTCCTTTAAGAAAGTTCGAAGTATTGGAACTAGTACACTTTGATTTGTGTGATCCTTTTAAAGTAAATTCAAAAGGTGGTGTATTACTTTGTGACCTTTATTGATGATCATTCTCGCAAGCTCTAGTTGTATCCTTTGAAATCCAAAGATCAAGAATTTGGTGTGTTTAAGGAATTTCAGGCCTTAGCTGAGAGATAAACATGGAAGAAATTAAAATGTATTTGCACTGACAATGGTGGTGAATATTGTGGTCCCTTTGATAACTATAGCAAAGAACAAAGAATTCCTCATCAGAAAACTCCACCCAAGACGCCTCAATTTAATGGTTTGGAAGAGAGGATGAATAGAGCTCTAGTTGAGAGAGATAGATTCTTCCTTTCAGAGGCTAAACTTCCAAATACACTTTGGGCGGAAGCACTTAACACTGTTGCTTACGTTATCAATTTGTCTCTTGCTGTTGCTTTGGATGGTGATGTCCCAAATAGAGTTTGGTTTGCCAAAGATATTTCTTATGATCACTTTGAGAGTTTTTGGGTTTAAATCTTGTGTGCATGTTCCTAAAGATGAGAGATCGAAACTGGATGTCAAAACTAAGCAGTGCATCTTTATTGATTATGGTAAAGATGAGTTTGGGTACTGTTTTTATGATCCAGTTGATAATAAACTTATTAGAAGTTGTGATGTTGTGTTCTTTGAAGACCAGACTATGGAAGATATTGACAAAGCTGAGATAGATTCTCAGAGTGATGAGAGCTTAGTTGATATTGATCTAATTTATATTGCTAAGGCACCTATTGCACATGAAGGAACCCAAGACAATAATGAAGACAATGATCAAGATCAAAATGACCATATGGTATAGATGTTATGGATGCTCCAGTTGATGAAGTTGTGGTTGATCAGCAACCAATTCCTGGTCAGGTAACTACTTCGAATGCTCCTTAAACCTCTCTTAGAAGATCTACAAAATGAGAAGAAAAAATCCATGTGCTATCCTCCTTAGGAGTATGTACTTTTGATTGACATGGGAGAACCTGAGAATTATGATGAGGCCATGCAAGATACTCATAAAGATCAGTGGATAGAAGCCATGAAAAATGAGATGAAGTCACTCTATGAGAATGGCACATATGAGTTAGTGAAATCAAAGAGAGGTAAGAGAGCGTCAAACAAATGGATATTTAGAGTAAAGCAAGTTCAACATACCTCTGCGCCTTGGTACAAGGCGAGGTTATGTAACGATCTGGCCGGTCGTTTTGAGTATTTTATCCTTGATACCCTATTTATTGCCTCCTTTATGTTGTATTATGGTTATTTGACTTGCCGGGGTGTTTGGTTTTGGTTTTGGTGAGTTTCGGAGCGAGATGTGACATATAGTCCCTAAGTTGGAGCTTTAAGTTGAAAGAGTTTACCGTAGTTTGGCTTTTGCCTAAACAACTTCAGAATGGAGTTTTGATGGTCCCAATAGCTCCATATGGTGATTTTGGACGTATTGAGCGTGTCTGAATGCTGATTTGAAGGTCCGTAGGTAATTTCAGTTTGAATTGGCGAAAGTTAGAAAGTTAAAGGTTTGAAAGGTTGGAAAGTTTGACTGGGAGTTGACTTTATTCATATCGGGGTCGGATTCCGATTTCGAAAGTTGGAAGGACCAAAATTGGAGTCATGTCATTTATGACTTGTGTGCAAAATTAAGTCAATTGGAGTTGTTTTGTTATGAATCGGCGTTAGTTTTGGAATTCAAAACTTCATAGTTTGAATTGGGTTGCGATTCGTAGAATTGATGTTGTTTGATGTGATTTTTGGACTTGAGTAGGTCCGTTATGTGTTTTGGAACTTGTTAGTATATTTGGAGGGGTCCTAGGTGTGATTCGCATTGAATCCGGAACAAGTTTGGACTTGGCGCATTGCTGAAGCACTGCTGCTTCTGGTGCAATCGCACCTGCGTATTTTGGGTCGCAGGTGCGGTGCCGCAGAAGCGATTTCGGTCTTGCATAGCTGAGACCGCAGATGCGGTCAATGACGCGCAGGTGTGCCTGTGCAGGCGCAGACTTGTCTTCCGCAGAAGCAGAACTTGGGAAGGTGACGAGCGCAAAACTGGCATATGAACTTAGGCTCGCTAGTCGAATATAGTATAGAAAATATCGTATTCATAGGAATTGGATTTAAATAGTATTTTTGTAGCTTCGAGTTTAATTTCTATCCAAGATGATCAACAATTTAGATTTGTGAGAATTAAAAAACTAAATTTACTAAAAGTTAACTTATTGGCTAATGAAAATCGCAACAAGATTAAGCAAATAAGATATCAATGTGAGGAAATAGGGGCTGATTGGATAGGTGCAAGATACTTGTTTGGGAATTAGCTCTAGTTTATTTACTTCTAAGGTTCAAGTTAGTCTCTCGAGTTCACTTAATTATAGTTCAAACATTCAGTAGAAACTCCTCTCTCGATTAAGTCTCAACCTCACAATATAAACTAAGTTAAGCTCGGTAAAAATATGCAATAATTCGTAGTGGATTGATCCTTAGGAGAACCTCTTTCGATTATTCTCCTTACTAGGTCTAAACAATAATTCAACTAGCCTCTTTCGATTACTAAGAAGAATCAATGAATCCACCCAACAAGATAATACAAAAATATCACAAGTTATGCCTTTTTCGATTACATTAACTAGTGAATATAGATGCAACAATTAAAACACCCAAAATGATTCAACATATAAACTATAGTTAATATCCACAAACAATTCTCAAAACACCGAATCCATCAATCCCTAAAGAAGAATTACTCCATTGATATGGAGAAATTCATCACAATTAAGTATAAGTTAAAGGAAAAGATAAACAATCCAAACCCTTGTCTTGAGTAAGGATTGAATGGTAAAATCCTTGTGCTCTTGCTTCTCCCACTTCTCCTTAGCCTCCTTAGGTATACATTAAATGTGTGGGGGTGCGGAAGTCATTTTGTTAAGTATTAATTTTTAGGGAAGGCTTTTTCATGGTATTCATGTTTTAGTGGTATTAATCTTTTCATTTCTATAACGTTTTCGTTAATAAAATCTAAATATTCTATATCTTGTGTTCTAATATAACTTGTTATATTGTCTATTAGTAATTTTTCTAATAAATCTAGGTTTTTCATAATTTTTATCCAACGTTCTAAATATTCTTGATTTATCATTAATCTGAATAGATATCTGAGTCATATAAATCTATATCATATAGTATGTCAAAATCATACCATTGTTGTACGGTAGATTCTATTATTTCTTCCATAATTAATAAGTCAAATATTTTTTCTTTAACATCATTGTTAAGTTTTCTAAGTATATATAGTACCAGTATCTTATATTGTTCATTGTTATCTAACAAATAAGTATTCACCATTTTCATTAATTTCTAAACATTTATTCCTTCTAATCTCTATATATGTTATGCCAGTTTTATCATATTATATTAAAGTTATATTGAACATCTCATTTAGTCACTACCATACTTTTTTCAGCTTTAATCATCTACCGTAGCAGCGCCTCAACACTGTGTACTCCCCTTAACACGGCCTCCTTGCCTTTTCCGGTTTCCACCTTAGGACGGCATAGCCTGGGCTTGACTACTCTCAACCTACTTACTCATATGGCAAACTTACTAAAGATGTTCAATAAAACAATACTATAACATGATTAAACTAATATAACATTTAAGAGATTATTAGGAATATAAAAAGTTTAGCTATTCATAATGATAAATGAATTTACCTCTGTTGGTATATTTTCCTGTGTAGTATCTGAAGTAGTTTGTGATATATGCTCCATGTATGAACAAAGTAGTTTAGTTCTTAATATATATATTTTTACAAAGAGGGGTCAGAGAGATTTGAGAAATGTGAGGAAAGTTTTGCCCGTGAAAGGCTTGCTTCCTCCGTCTCTGCCTTCTTCTATTTATACATGAAAAAACTATTAACAAAAAGTCCTAATTGTCCTTTCTACTTTACAGATGGGCGGTTCTAATTAAAAGTCAAAAAAGTAAAAAGTTAACTGTCCTTTTCTTTACACTTGGACGATTAGAATTTAAAGATCAAAAAGCAAAATACTATACTATTTTTGGCTTTATTACATAGCTGTCTTTTTATGTTGCTTTCACGTATCTTCCTTTGTCTCTTTCTTCCTTG